>CM026298.1:2718671-2915445 GCA_014851415.1 Cnaphalocrocis medinalis
TTACTGTCAACGCATTAGGTTGAATATAAATTAAGAAATTTGATAGGTTGTGGTGATACCTGATTTGTGTCTGTTGGCGACCAGCAACGCACCTCCTTTTATACTTTATAAACCTTTTGTCAATACTTCAACTATACGTCTTTAAAAAAGAATAAATCAGTTTCCAACCAAAAGCCTTTTCATCAAGAACATTGATGTTCTGATGAAAGGTTTAATAAAGTATAAAAGGAGGTGGTTGCTGGTCGCCAACATGGCCCCCCACGGTGTGAGCACGAGAAAACTTAGGGAGGCGACCAGCAACTAGCGGTTCCTACAGGTGACACGAGACACCCCCTTTAACGTCCGTATCCACCGCTTGATATCATCTTCACAGGTAGCTGCATGCTCGTCCCGTCTCGCTGTCTTGTTACGCCCAAGCGTCATCGAGGTGGCTGCACGTGACCTTCAGTGAACCGCAAGAAAGGAGCCGCTTGGGCTCTGGGCTACCGGCCCCTTCCAAAGGGCCGGTGCAAGCAACAAGCTAATCCGAATAAAGCATGTGCATAAAAGGGCAGGGAGTCAGTGTGCGTGAGCTGATCGGAGTCTTGGCATGTGCGTAAGAGAGCAGGAAGTCAGTGGTGCAACAAGCTGATCCGACTTATAGCATGTGCGTAAAGACATAGGGAGTCAGCAACTGAAGAATGGCGCAGGTCTCTGGACTTCCGAAGGGTAGCAGCTGGACAGACGATCTTCGACGAAGAGCAGGGACGCGATGTGTGGACTGAGATTATAAATGGGGCGTCCCGTGTACACGCATCAGTCAAACTGTGAATAAATCCCTTTAACCACGTGTTGTACCAACCATTCTGAACAACGACTTTCCGGAATTCAACGAATTTTTTTCGACTCTCCATACAAAATGACCAAGTCACTTGACCAACTTTGTATGGAAAATGAAATTTTTTTACGCGAATTTTCAAAAGTCATAGAACAAAATGTTGTTCAGAATGGTTGGTAGAACAGATACACCCTGTATACATAGATACGCCATTTTCAATATGGATATTTAAATCAAATCCCGAACTAGGTCGCCGGGCCGATGTCAAAACTAACTAACTGTATCTGTCGTAACTATCTAACTATCTATTAGCGGCGGGTTGTTTGTAAACTCCAATTGCCACACACGGCTCACGAATTTAGTCAAATAGGTTTACTAACTTGGGAGAAGGGGAAGTGGGAATATGGCATGGGAATTAGGTGCTTTTGGATGAATATTCGAGGATGGTAGATTCAAACCTTAGCATGCAGTTGCAGTTCTATATTTTTCAAATCAAAGTTAATCTTTTTTTGTGAAGTATGTCGAAGGGACAATAAACTAATTAAAACAAAAACCGTAGGTGAGCTACGCTTCGTCATGAATGGACCGAAGTGATCACTTCCTCACAGCAAACCGGCGTGAAGCAGTGCATTCGATGCGTGGCATCTGTGACACCACTGGTGTTGCGATAATCGCTTACCATCAGGTGATCTGTCGGCTCGTCTAACAGGGTGTATCTGTGAACATTTACATCCCTTTAAGCACGTGTTGTACCAACCATTCTAAACACATTTGTTCTATGACTTTTGAAAATTCGCATAAAAAATTTTCATCTTTCCATACAAAGTCGGTCACGTGACTCGGTCATTTTGTATGGGGAGTTGAAAAAATTTTCGAAGAATTTAGAAAAGTTGTTGAACAAATGTTCAGAATGGTTGGTAGAACACGTGCTTAAAGGGATGTAAATGTTCACAGATACACCTTGTATATAAAAAAAAACAAACTCAATTACATCCGAATTGAGGGTTGGTTCTTGTTTGCAAAACTATGTCTATTTGGTCTCCTTGTAACGTAAATCTCTTCGCAGATTACCTACTGAATACCTTCATAATATGTCCCCTGCCGTCCCCCAACCCCCTCAGATACTAGCTTCATACAAACACTAAATGCTAACTATCAGTGGCAGCCAACAAACTTCATAATTGACACAACTTCCTCAAATTCGCTTATCCTTACTGTATTAGCGCACCGTTAAATATTGCAGAATTCATGGGAAACCATGGTGGTACAGCCACACATCAAAGTATACAAAACTGACAAATTTCTTCAATCGACTCTCATCTTACTGTCAAACACATTAGGTTGAATATCAATTGGGGAAATTTGGCAGGTTGTGGTGCCTTGATGTGTGGCTGACTGTACAAGGTAAGGCTTATTTCTGCTACCCCCCTCACTTCGCTTCAGAACATTAGTTCCAAACTCAACCAAAAGATGGCACTGGGCGTCGATTACATCATCGCGCTAGTGTTTCGCACTTTCGGTTTACATACAATTTGTATCTGTGACATTTACATCCATTTTTAAGATTTAAGCATTTACAATCACCCTACGGTTATAAGACTCCCTGCAAAAGTCAAAACTATACTCTGATTTTTAATCATGTGGAATAAACTGACAGATGCAGATGTCAAGTTTCTATACATTTTGACATTTTGCATCTGTCAAATTGAGTGATGGGGATGACACATTGACATCTGTCAGTTTACTCCACATAATTAAAATCAGAGTATAATGCTGTTTTCCTTACAAGTTTCAGTTATTTAGACATTTTAATGCCCCCTGTCAATGTCACTCAGACGTCTTCTGATCGTTGTCCTGTATTTTATACTCTGATTCATAATCATGTAAAGTAAACTGACAGATGAAAATTACAAGTTTCTATGCATTTTGACATTTTGCATGTGTCAAATTGAGTGATAATGTATGGGGATGACACAATGACATCTGTCAGTTTACTTTACATGATTATGAATCAGAGTATAGTAATCTTCATTCGGTTTGTCATTCGTCTCCACTTCTAGGTATAGACAAACCAATGAAACCTTAGTTTCGTTATCTAATAAGGTTTCGTATAAAAATGTAGACTGTCAGTATTTTTACGACGCAATATTGGATTGGCATTGTGAATTGTCTCAACCTTGTGTGAAATAACAGACAACCACTTATCAGGTTAAAATAATCTGTGGATTTCCTCAATGGCGGCTATTGTGTGTGAAAAATCCGCTAGATGGCGTACTGTAGACCTGACGTCCATCTACACAGTGATTGGTTATTTTTGATGTTAAATTGTCAAAATGTTACTAATCAACCAATGGCTACAGCTGGCGGCACGAAAGAATAGCGATGACCGTTATTTTGCGCACTTGTAAAAAATAAGACTTTCTATGAAAATTGGTTTCTGCGCACTCAAGGTTATAACTACACTTTCTTGCGGCAGACTATACCCCAGTCTAAAAGTGCGCCACCTAGCGGATTTTTCACACACGATAGCCCCCATTGGTATTGAACCAAACTATATAAGCTAAATGCTCAGTAAAGTACTTACAACCTTATATCTTTTGAAATAACGCATAAAATGACTTGTACACTCTGAGGCAATTAGTTTCGTTAGGTATTATTTTTCAGGCTTCAATCAGACCTCTTGCACAGATTATAATATCTTCTATGCCTTCATTTCTCTAGTTCTCAATGAATGATCAAACTCATACTAAAGAGAATCAAGACTGCGCTCGACAAATCCAATGAACACTTATTTCCCAATTCGAATTTCGAAAAAAGAACGCAAACAAATCGAACGTTTTCGTTCGGAAAAAAGGCGGAATGCCAAATCCAATGAAACCTTATTTCCTTGTGGCGATTTAAAAATGGAACGAAACAACGTTCCGTTGCACGTGGAGTGCGCTGACAGTTTTTCGGCTGGCACTGACAAGTATGACAGGGCACGGGTGACTGGCCGAAATACGTGGGCTTCGCCGCGGGGGCGCGGAAAAATGAACGGTGGAAATGTTGATTTGAAATTCGAACGTTTTTAATGTAAACAAAAGATTTATTCGGTTATTTTAATTATAAACCAAGTAGGCACAAACATTCAGTATCCAAATGCCATTACATAAAAAGTTTTCATAAAATTTTTTCATTGCAAATACTTGATTGGCCGGCTGGTGCATTTGGTAGTGACCCTGCCTCGTACGCTAAAGGTCGTGGATTCGATCCTCACCCTGGACAAACATTCGTGTGATGAACACTAGTGTTTGCTCGTGTCTGTTTGTAATAATATAGCTACGTATTCATGTATTATATATTTTGTGTTTCCTCTGTTGTCTGATATCTGTAAGACAAATGCTTAAGCTACTTAGTACGGAGTCAGGTCAATGTAACAGATGATGTGTGAATTTGTTTGTTTAAAAGAAAACATCATTTCTATTCTATTTAAGAAACTTAACTGCTTAAAAGTAAATTAGCGATAAAATCTTGTATAGATTATCTTCTGTTAACAAACATAGATATAACTTACAAGTAGTACAATAAAAATGAAGTTGCCATAAAAATGCAAAAGTCACGCAGCATGAATCCTATTGAAATATTTCCAACATAAATAGCCTCAAGATAACATATATAGGAAAACTATGACTGTATCGCTGCCCTATAAATCCCATGGACATTAAAATGTATTTGTTGGCTAAATCTAGTTTTATAAACGAGTTGGTTTACTAATAAATAAAGCGCGAGCCACAGTTCTCTTCCGCGTTTTTAACACAATGCGACGGGGAGCTACGGCCGATGGAAGAGGCGAGCGTGGTTTGTGGCGGGTGGTGAGCGTACATCATTTAATCGTGGGAAAGCCCTGCTTCGGCATGAATGGGCCGGCGCGACCGGAGTGATATCACTGCGTCATAGAAAACCGGCGTGAAGCAGCTCCTGTGCTGTGTTTCGCCGAGTGAGTGAGGGTACCGGAGGCCCATCGGGGGGGAAGGGGATAAAAGGTTAGCAGCGCACTTGTTGCATGTGTTCATGGGCGGCGGCAATTGCTTACCATGAGGTGATCCGCCTGCTCGTCTGCTACCTATCACATAAAAAAAATTCAACAGTTTATTTATTATGTGTGAAACGAATGATGAGGGTAGACAATGATGATGATGATGAAGAGGAGGATTTACAATTATTGATACAAGCACACCACAGTTACACGTTGAGTTAATCTCATACAATACACAGTACAAGATTTAGACATGGAGGGCTGCAACAACTGACGGTGAACTGTTGAAGACAGTTCTTATAAAGGCTTTATCCATACTAATATTATAAATGGGAAAGTGTGTCTATCTGTATGTTTGTCTTTCTTTCACGGCAAAATGGAGCGACGAATTGAAGTGATTTTTAAGTGGAGATTTTTGCCCCTCTCTACGTAAGCTATTTGAGAATCGTTTTCTATTAACTTCTTTTAGTTTATTAAATAGTATAGATAATATTTATGACGAGCCAAATGGCGAAATTGGTAGTGACCCTGCCTTATATTATGTCATGGGTTTGAACCTTACTATAGACAAACACGCGTATAGTGAAACCGGAGGTCTAATCGAGGGGAAAAGGGGTTAACCTACTTGTGACGTCACTGGTGTTGCGTGTGTCTATGTGCGGCAATCACTCACCATCAGGTGATCAGTCAGCTTACCCTCCACCTAACAAAGAAAAAGTACCTACGCCATCTAGCGAATTTTTCTCCCAACCTACAGAGTACAGTAGTCGCTTCTAGAATCTCTACCTCCACGCAAATAAATGCGATGCTAAACTCTACCCATACAAGGATGTTACGTCACAATCCAGTCATTTTCCTGTCATAATGAGCCAATTACGAAGGACCTTTTTTCATACAAATCTATGTTTTGATTCATCCATGCAGCTCTTATTACAATGGGGTAGAGTTGAAATTTGAATGGCGGTTTCTTGATGAGTAATATTATTGAAATGTTGAGCAAGATTCTAATGCTCGATAAATGTTTTTTATATAAATTTGTAATTCGATTAAAGATAAAATTCTTTATCTTTACTTAGTTATACAATATCTTTTTTGCAGTGTATAAATAAAAAACTGAAATCCGTATAATGTTAACATAGTACAAAACTGTCAAATTTCATCATTCAACTCTCCTGCTTACTGTCAAAAACATTAGGTTGAATATCAATTGAGGAAATTTGACAGGTTGTGGTAACTTGATGTGTGGCTGACTGTACATAAATAATGTATAAATTACATATCGATTCGATTAATTGGGAACCTTTTCCTTCCGTCGGTTAAAAAGTTTAGATTTTTGGATTAAAAACTTTCGTTTAAGCCTTTGTGTACCTCACAGCTGTTAATTATATTAGTTCCAGAAAGCAGCAATAGATGGCGCTGGGTGTCGTTACTTTGTCGAACTGTATCACGTTTTCGATCTTATGTGATAGATGACAGACGAGCAGACGGATCATCCAATGGTAAGCAATTGGGTATTTGACTAATCTCGATTTAGTAAAAAATATTGATACTCTATCAAAATATTGGTAAATAAGAACCAATGGCCAACATTTTCAGTTAAAAATATAACATCTAGCTGGTTTTGTGAGCATTGAAAGTTTCATGGGCAAGTCCATTTTTAAAGTATAAAATTAAAAAAAAATAATTATATCATTGAACTACCCGTACATTTTTCATCAACTTTTATTATAAAACCATATACTTAAACGAAACATTTGATATAGCTACCATATAAAATTTACTAGACGCGCATACAGAAGGTTGAATCGTGACGTCACGATTCAATAGCCATTTGTATAGAGCGTTTTTGGGTTTGCCCAAAATACGTGCTCTTAAAGTTGTGATATCTCAGGTAATTCAAATGAGAATCAAGTGATTCTTTCAACGATGTTTCTTAAATTGAGGCGTCTTTTGATTAAACACATAAAAAAAATTGTCAAATACCCAATTGGCGCTGCCCATAGAGGCATGCAAAACCAGCGGAGTCACAAGTGCGCTGCCAAGCTTTAACTCCGATTGGGCCACACGATGAACCGATGATCCAGTATAGGTCGCGGGAGTCCCTTGGATGCGGGTGGCACAGGACCGATCTGTGTGGAGAACTTTGGGGGAGGCCTATGTCCAGCAGTGGACGTCTATTAGACTCACTAGCGTATGCGCAGGCCAATGTAAACAGATATTTTCCACCATTTCATTATACAGGGTGTACAAAACATGTAGATGTAATACAGGGTGTCCAGTAATTTAGGACAGAGCGAATAAAAATCGACGAACGGCCGTGACAGTTGCACTGAATAACTACACAATACAACTGAGTTAAAATAAAACCGGCCCACTGGTGCAACTGCGAACTTGAGCTAAAAAACAGTATGTATCAGTATCAGCCTATATACTGTTCCACTGCAGGGCAAAGGCCTCCATCATAGAAATCAAGTCATCGCTACTATGATGGGATTAGGCTTAATCACCGCGCTTGCCTAATGCGGATTGGTGATCACCCGAGCTATGTTCGAAAAATTCGAAATATACTTTTGAACCCGGGACCCCGAGATCACGGCCCGGTACTTAAACCACTAGACCAACGGGGGGTTGAGCCAAAAAACAGAATAATTTTTTTTTCAACTGTGGGAGAGCCACGCTTCGGCATGAATAGGCCGGCTCGACCGGAGTGATACCACTGCCTCACAGAAATCAGCGTGAAGCAGCCCCTGTGCTGTGTTTTACTGAGTGAGTGAGGGCACCGGAGGCCCACCCGGGGGGGAAGGGGACAAAAGGTAGGCAGCGCACTTTTAAGTGTCCATGAGCGGCGGCAATTGCTTACCATCAGGTGATCCGCCTGCTCGTCTATAAATATGGATCATCTTGATTGTCCTCAATATAAAAAAAGTATTGAGTTGTTTGAGTTAATACCCGCTGCCAAATTTCAACACCGTACTACACGCCATAAACTTGAAATTCATCCATACCACCTGGATGGATGGGCGGTCTTCTACCGTGCGCGTAATTGTGGGGAAAAGGGTTAAAGGTTTTGTTCAGGGTATCTATGGGCGGTGGCTATCGCTTACCATCAGGTGATCCGTCTGCTCGTTTGCCACTTATCACATAAAAGGGTTTAGATAACTTAGTATAAATTTAATTCATTTTTAAACCATTTTTCAAAATATTGAAAAAGTGACAGCGCTGTTTCGGGACAAATCTGTACAATTTATAAAGAGATAACATCTACAGACAACGACTGAGCTTATAGGCAAACGAAAACGCGAAACGCTTGCGCGATATAATCGACACCTAGCGCCATCTATTAGTATGTTTCGGAACTTATACAGACAGGGACCGGATCCCGAAACAAAGTCAGGGCGGGCTACTAGTAAATAAATAAATTCAGACAACATTAAGATAAAATAAAATACTAGAATAAATAAAAAGCTAAAAAAAGAGTTAGGTAGTCCACTTTCAGCACCTACTGATTATTTTGGCAGGTGCTAAAAGTGAACTAGGCCAGGTGCTAAAAAACTGGGTGCTGGAAAAAAACCATTCTATAAGAAGTTGTATGTATGCTATAGGAACATGTGAACATTGAATCATTTACAGTGTAAATGATTTGTTAGAGTTAAGAGTTAGTTAAGAGAAACAAATTATAAACAAACTTTTTACATGCCTTTAATTAGGCGATACATGTTGAACGCTAATTTTGTATAGGTACAACATCTACCTTTACTACCGTGTTTCTTGTAAATAAAGATTATTATTCTTCTTATTCTTATTCCTATTGAATACAGTCCCAACTCTAAAGTTGCAGTGATCGGACGCAACTCAATACGAGCGACCTTCGGCCGCGTCCGTCTGTGTGTCACAGGCATTGTTTGTGTGTATGGAGTTTGTATGGCTGGGTTTTGGGCCAAAATACCTATAACCTCTTATTGCAGGAAGTATGAACTTTTATGACATTCAAGAGCTTGTATTCGTTAAGTTACAAAATGCTTTTGTATGTTTTGTGAATTCACAAAAATAATTATTCACTTCACAAAATTTGCACAAGATTACAAACGAACGGGCGCAAGCTATACTCTGATTCATAATCATGTAAAGTAAACTGACAGATGAAAATGACAAGTTTTGCATGTGTCAAATTGAGTGATAATAATGTATGGGGATGACACATTGACATCTGTCAGTTTACTTTACATGATTATGAATCAGACTATAATCACAAAATACTACAAAAAGTAAATTGAAAATTTTCAAGATGCAATACAATATATAAAAAACGCGACAAGTAACAATAATGTCAATTATTGCTAAAAGTGGCCGTTTTTAGCAATAATTAACATTATTGTTACTTGTCGCGTGTTAGAAATATTATTGTATTGCATCTTGAAAAATCCAATTTACTTGGATCTAAGTTCAAAAATATCATATTTTCGCCACAATCAGTGTCAATAGGTTGGCAGCGCTAGTTTCATTCGTATAGCCCCTTAACAGTGTTTTTTTTACCCCTTTTCCCCCCTATGGCCTCCAGTACCCTCACTCACTCATTATCAACATAGCGCAGGCGCTACTTATATGTTCGACTGATACTTTATATTACTTTATAGTTTATACATAATAATTCTATAATACCTTAGAAATGCGCTCATTATATTCTTGGGTCATTAAACGGCCACAATTCAACCCCATACAAAAACAGCACAAATGTTTTCCAAATCAATTACCAATGTTACCATACACAGCCATGCAAGTCGTTAGTAGTGATGTTTGTTGGTCGATAGTGGAATATCGATAGGCTGGTGTTGCCGGTGTCTAGGGGCGGCGGCAATCGCCAATTTCCCAAGCTATAGGTACAGACAGCCACACATCAGGTTACCACAACCTGTCAATTTTCCTCAATTGATATTCAACTTAAGGTGTTAGACAGTAAGATGACAGTCGAATGAAGAAATTTGACAGTTTTGTATACTTTGATGTGTGGCTGTACGTAGTTACTATTGACGTTCGCAATACTATCAAAAGTATAGTCGATATTCTAATTGTTTTCAAGTTCAACAATCGATAGTTGATGACTAGGAGGCCAATTCTCGGTTATCGTCTTCTATGTCGAGTCGACTTTATGGAACGCACAACCAATAGGAGAACACAGATTACAATCGACATTCCATAACTTGTTCTCCTATTTGGTCTATGCGTTCCATGAAGTCGACTCGACATAGAAGGCGAAAACCGAGAATTGGCCTCCAGTTCTAGTTTCCATAGCACAAGGGAAGCCTTAGTTTGGGACCAGGACAATGTATGTGATGTGATCTCAAATTATTTTATTTGTTTATATTTATAATAAAACCATCGATAGCTCAGCAACACTAGTCGATACTACCCATCCATCTTACCACTAAACGTAGATAGACGTTCCGTATTTAGCATGGCAGTTTTTTGTTCTAATTTGGTTCCACTATATTCTATGAAGCGGAACATATTACACATCAATTGTGCTACTATGTTGAGTAAAAAGGACTATGAAAGTACAATGGTTGTACTTAGTAAAAACAATTTGACTCTATTTAGTAAAAGGTGAAATATTTTATTTTTAATTGACTTCTTTAGGCAGATTAAATATAATTCTATTATATTCTATTCTAAGAAACTACTATTCTATTATACTATAATTAAAGCCGTCCTCCTTGGACGGCTTTAATTCGTCTGTAATGTAATATTTTTTGTTACTTATGGAAATTATGAATTTACATTTTGTTAGAAAAATTAAAAACGAATTTCTTTGCTTTTTATTTTGCAAAGACATTCCAAATTTAAGAATGTTATTTTTTATGTGTCTAATTTATCTGTTCTAGTTAACCAATGGGGTATGGGAACAAATTTTTAGGTATCTTTTTTATATTTTATTTCAATACCTTTTACTATTTCAAGTAATCAATTTGAATATTTTTGTAATCAAGACAGTAGTTATGTTTTAATTAATTTTTAAACATTTTAAATTCAAGCGCACTTGTGACGTCACAAATACGCTACACCATATTAATAGTGTTGCCACGTGCTTTTTCCCCAAATCGGGGCAAATAAACTATATGTAAAATGTTAATTGCGGGCAAAATCCCTTTTAATCGGGGGAATTTTACATCACTGTCTGACAACATTCCGGTAAAACAAAAAACAGAGAGGTATCTCTAATCAATTTTATATCACCTTTCAAATAAATGTCAAATGGTTGGTAAGGTTTTATTGTATTACAACTAGCGCCAACTGTTGCTTGTTCCGATAGACTAAGTGTCAATCACAGTAGATGTCGCCTAATGTAGCATTTATTTTATCTTGTTAGTGCAGTATGGCTGAAAATTCTGCTGACCTTGGGTCAGATGAAGGTCAAACGCAATGCATTATAAACTTATTATTGGCAACCAACAACCACTTATTTATGTATTAGGTGGCAAGCCGAGGCAAACGGATTCCCTGATGTTAAGCAAGTGTTGGCCATAGATAGATAAACTCCATTGGTTGATAAAAAATTGATTTCTTTTCATTTCTCCTACAAAGTACGTATCTATACTTGTACAATATTATCTATGATAGAGTAATCCATCTGAAAAAGCTTTCAGGAGCTTACAGTAAAGCCTTGCGTTCAGAGAATTTTTCAGTATGTAGGTTACAATCTTGACCTAAGATTTATTTTTTGTGACAATCTTTAGGTCTTAGGTACACAATCATTTTAAGTAATAGAAATTGTTGAAATCTGTAAATTTTTTCATCCAACGAAGGGAAATGTAAGATTTTCATAATACACGTTTAATTATGTTACTAATTATATAAACTAAAATTTGTCAGTCTGTGAGTGTATGTACGTTTGTTACTTGTTTATAACTAAACGGCTGAAGCAATTTTAGTTAAATTCGGTATGGAGTTAGCTGACACCCTGGATTAACATACAGGCTACGTTTTACTGTGAGAAAAATCGACGATCGAATAATCGATGGGATATAGGTAGTTACGAATCCATCATCCCCAGAAATTGTGGATTTTAACAGATTAAGGAACAATGCAATTTCATTTAATCTATCTGAAAATAAAATCCAAAATTATTATATTATTTCTCAAAACATCTCATACATTGACCTGACTCCTTACTAAGTAGCTTAAGCACTTGTGTTACAGATATCAGACAACAGGTATCACAAAATTAATACTTAAACACATTTAATACACCCAGACACTGAATAAACGCAAGTATTCAAATGTAGAAATGCACAAAAAATACCTACCATTGTTTTTTGAAAATAGTCAATATCTCTAATAATGATTTAGAATTCTGCTTGAAATGTCCTAATCTTTGCAACTGGTAATATGAAACACTCAAACTTCCTTAATATGCAATAAAAATCTGTCGAGATAAAAAATAAAAAAGTCTGCATTTAAAAAGCCAAGCAAAAGCGCATTGCCCTAAAAGACAGACACAGTGTGATGTCAATCACCCCCTTAATCTAGAAATAAAATGTCTCCACGCAGACAATGCCAAACGCACTTAATTAAATTAAATTATTTCCCAACGACGAGTTTTATAATCTTAAGTGTCATTATGGCCGCCAGTTTTCATTATCTTTGCTTCGTCACAAAATTACATAAGTAGACAAAGGTATAAACCGTCACACACTAAAAACTGCTACAAAAAATACATTTAGCTCTACAACAACACGGCAAACTAAACTCTATTTCCTAAGTAATAACAACAAAAGTCGGAGGTATCAACCGGAACTAATTTTTGATGGGATGTGCGGCGTGCATCATAGTTACAGCGCCATCTCTACGGATTCCGACAAAATTTTTCACCGAACCATTTTCTTACAAGAACAACGCACACATCCAAACGCCACACAGACTAGCGAACACAATCGAACGCACCCACACGCCGAGAAAAAAACGATAAAAAACAGCACACAAATACCGTAACTGCACACTGCTAAGCGAGTTCTATTTTCAAAATTTTTAAATAATTCCCTCTTAATTCCGAATTCGAAATAAGAACGTAGAAACCTTCGATGATTATTCGGGTCCAATTTTGAAATGTCGTTATGATTAATACAAGAAGATAAGTTTGTAGAAGTAAAATGCACAAGGTTTCGTACAAACGCGGGCACCCACACTGCAGCGGTGTGTAGACGTCGCTGCACTTTTCGCTTGTAGTGGTGTATAGCGCGCTGCACCAGTCTTG
Organism: Cnaphalocrocis medinalis; assembly: GCA_014851415.1. Lineage (NCBI taxonomy): Eukaryota > Metazoa > Arthropoda > Insecta > Lepidoptera > Crambidae > Cnaphalocrocis > Cnaphalocrocis medinalis. The sequence continues at coordinate 2,731,752 of CM026298.1, forward strand.
ATACGTGGCTTTCAATTACAGCGTTCGTATTCCGTTAGTGTCACAATTTTTAGCTAAAGTCCAGCTTAGTTTAACAGTAGTTGAGTTTCTTATTCAAATGCAAGGAATCACTTCTTTTGGCCACCAATTAAGCTGTGAGTGCAAAATTTAGTTGTTGATTCTATGTGTTTTAATTAATTTTAAAATTATCATCTTGCAAGGTGATGAAGTTTCTCAATGAAAGTGACCAAGTTATTATTTTAAAATTTTGTACTGTTCTAAGTGCAACATGAGCACATTGTATTGTAATGTAAAAATAAAAAAGGGTCCTTATGCTTAACTTGAGGAATGTAATTTTCGATGTCAATAAAAGACTTTTGACACCCTTTTTCGCGCCCTATTTACTTTCACTTAGTTGATAAAAACATTTTTGAGCAGTACTCAAAGTTAAGAAGCGTTTGATTAATAAATTGAACATTAAACCTACCAAAGACTATTTCTGAAGTGTATTAAAAATCTTTGTCCTAGAACGCGACTCACCTACCCCCTTATTAATTTAAAGTCTAAATTTAATCTGGGTAAGTTTTAAAAAACGGATGCTGCCACACTGTTATTTGCCACTTTTATACAAGTCATCGCTTTAAAACCACCACTAACTTTAGTCTCCGTTTTGTGATTATGAGGGTTAAAGTTCCTGCGTCAGAGTAAATAAGTCTTCTAAGTGATTCTAAAGCGTATTAAAAGGAGTTCTCGTTATTTGTATTGTTATTGGTTTGTCACATTTATTCAGTGCTCATCAGAAAAGTAAGTAAGTCTTCCAAAGTCTCAAAAGGTTCCGCCGTCAAAGTATCAAGCGCGTTCGGCCGACGGCGCTCGGTCGCAGTAAATACAAGGTAATGGCTAAGTACGCACGCGGTCTAGTACCGAGCGAGCAGCCGGTGCAGTCCCGCCTATGCACATTCGGTAGAGAGTCGCATTTCCGTTCACACTGGACCACAACACGCGACAAACCGCTTAAAACCTCCCAAAAAACAGGAACCCAAATCTAAAAATAAAAAAAAATATTTTGACCACAGACTATATTTTATAAAATAAAATTAATATATTCATATCAATCGCGTAGTGGTTTCGAGATTTAAAAAACATATTTTCGGATTTATAGTGTGTTTTTCCGAATTTTTCCCCTTGTTAACCGCGCGATGCTAGACACATATCAGATGGAAACATAGGACCCGAACTATATTTTTTATTTAGTAATAAAATAGTTTAAAAAGTAAAAAAAGGAATATTTTTGTGTAAAGTGACAGTCGTGATGTGTATATTATGCTGTGACAGTGTTGCTGTGAAGTACGGCTGAATGGATTTGTGAGTGGATGACGACGAGGTGACAACTTTGAGATTGGAACTTTTTATTTTTTTTTACACCAAAATTACCACCGAAGTGTCAAACTGGACCGAAGAGGAACCGGCCACCTCTGACGCATGTAAGTCGTATTCGAATTTCGAACGTTCAATTTTTTTAAACAAAAGTGCCCTTAATCTTGATTTGGCGTGGGCAGGTGTGTGCGTGAGGCGTGTGTGTGCGTAGGGTTCACGCACATTTTTTTGTGTTTTCTTACGAATCGCCCCTCCACTCTCCCCTCCACTGGTTATAGTTTATCTGTCCCACTCTTTTTCTATGACTACGCCGCTTTACTTGTCGATGTGTGCGTGCATTAGCGTGTGTGCGTTAATAAATTGCAACCTATATTTTGATCGAAGGCCAATGACGAAGTAGAGAAAACGTTTTTAGTAACAAATGTCGGGATTTCTTTATCAACTCTGAGCTTTTAACTTACATAATTTTGATTTCCAATCAAACTTTGGGACTTTACGTAACTATTTCGGAATGAGCTGTTTGAAATTAGGGTAATCGCTTTAAAAAGTTCCAAAAATGGTTTTGAAAAGTTTTTATAATACAAACAGATTCATTATTTGATTCATTGATAATGATTTTTGGGCAATCAATTCAGATTTTATGTCAAATTAAGTGCTTTTTTTTTGCGTTCGCGGCGACGCTCCCCGCGATTCTAGGCTAAAATATTGCCGTCGGAACTTCACGAGACGATAGTTTAGGCGAATTTTTAATTAAAACTCGAAAATTCCAATAAGTTGGATATGGAAATACCAAACAAAGATTATTCAAAACAATAACAGATTTTCTTTTCTTAAAATATCAATGTATAGAATATTGAAACGGTTTTGATAGTCATTAATTTTCGCGGAAAAATTATAATTTCGAATTCGATAATAAATCAATTCACTTATTAATTATCTTATTTCTTTGCGTGCTTTTGAATATCAATCATTGCAAATATGATTGAAATAATAATAACATACTAGGTAATGCTGTAACAGATTATGTAACATATAGTAACTACTATTTGTTACATAACTGTGCACGTTTATTTACTGAAGTGTTGAATGAAATTGTTTTTATTCTGGATCAGCATTATACTTAAATCCTTTATTCATTATAATCTGATGGAATTTAATAATATTTTTTAAAAATATATATGAATGGATACAACCATAACATTTATTTTTTAAATAATAATGAATTTGTTTACAAAAAATAGGTGACAGTAGATGTTAATAATGTTACACAAAATTGCCAAATTTATGGCATGTACATTTTTGAGTAAAAATATTAAATAAGTATCTATTATTGACTAGGTATAAATAAAATGCCTGACTTGATATTTTTTAAGTTTAAAAAAAATTTGCGTCTAGCCCCCTAATTGTCTAATATTCACCATTTTGTCAAAATCAATCAAACATGAATTGTTCTTTTAAGTTCTTCAATCTGTTAAATTTACCTACTTACTCTTATTTATTAAAAATGAAACTTTGAAAATTATGTTTACTTTAGTGTTAAGTATACTTTTCTTCTTATGAAACACTAATGACACAGTCAGATAAAAATTACAGACACTGATAGATAATACGTTTTGGTGAAACATTAAAAATAACCGATATAATGGCCCCAAAATGAATCGAGGTCGCTTTTCAGGATGTCTGATATCGAAAACGTAACACTTAACGTTTTGAAACGATTGGGTACGTTTTTGAGAATTTTAAAACCTTTATGATGATAATGTATGTTTAAGCATTATAGAAATTTCTAAGTGTGTAATAGCTAAATACCATGATTTTTCTCCATAATAATTATTGTGATATAAACTAAAATCTTAAAGATTTTAGTTATATCAAATATTTTTTATGACAAGAAATATACTTAATTAAAAAGGGTAACCTTTATTCGTTAGAATAAACGTTTATATATAACCATAAAAATATGACAATACATGAATGGTTTCTGTAAAGTTTGCTCCTATGCTATGTTATGTTACACACATCAGATACATGAATCATAAATAAAATACTTAAAGCCATTTGAAACACCCAAACAGTGAACAAACGCAGTAAATATAATACCCCTGGGCATTAAGTTCACCTATAGTTACAATTTTTGTGCAATAAAGTTTAAATAAATACGAATGCTTAGTTGGAATCAAACCAGCGACAGACAAACAACGGCAGACAAACCAACAGTTATAAGTTTAGATGCGATGGTCGTAGGCTGCCAAAAAGGTAACAAAGTGGATTACCTTGGAGTTTTGGCAGCCTCACTGCGTCATGAGCTTGTAATTTACGAGGACATAGGCCAAAACCTAGGTTTTCTTAATCTGTGGGCTCATGACAACAACCAACACTCAAACCATACAGACTGATTTTGCAATAACTCTAGAATATAAGTTACACACAATAATAATTATATTAGCACACGAATACCGTAAATTATAACAAATACTTGATGATGATGAATTAATCGAATTTTTAGATTAACGAGTCTGTGGACTGTAAAGTACATGAATAAAAAAAACAAAAATCAAACCAACTACCTACGAGGCAGGATTACTACCAAATATGGATAGGCCATTCTATAATATAAAGTGAAAGATCTATTAAGTCTTACGTTAATTTTTTTGAATGGAGAATAATAATATATTGTCCAATATTATACTTAATAATAATTTACACCCATCTTGTAATTGATTTGTTTTATATCCACAGTTAATGCGTGTATTAATAAGTTATGGAAGCCTTTACTGTCATATTTATCTATTCGGTTGTGTGTGTATTGAAAATCAATTTCACAATATTTAAATCATACTTTAACAATTTTTTCATCATTATTTTGATCATGAGACTGTTTTTTGATCCCACTGCTGAGTATTAGGTCTCCTCTTGTGCTTGACACTCACAACAGTCCTTTGTCAGCCTCATCCAGGTCTTTCCTGTAGCATTTTTACTACTAGAACTTTCTTCTTTTGGGCCACATAATGGGTTTCACCTTCTGATTTTGAGAGATTTAAATTACCCTACATACGGCTTTCCCTGCCGGAGGCCGGATGACCTTTCAGGGCTAAAATCTCAAAAAAAGTGCCTGAAATCCATTATATCAGACCAGCGTGTCATTTTGTGCCTAGTTGCATCCAAAATCGTTATTTTGGTGCCAATGATGGCTTCATTGACCCAAAATTTGGGAAATTTGGTACATTTTACATGAAGCGTCAATTAAGATTTTTTTGGAACCTGCTAATATTTTGCCTAATGTATGCTATCTAAGATATTAGTCCTTTTTATTACCATGTACCTAGTTAAGGTATGAAATCTTTAGAAAGAAAGTTCTTTTTTTTGTTCGAAGGCGTAGATTGTAATGTTAATTAATGTTTTTTCATAATTAATTACCTTTACATAAGGAACACATTCATAACAACCAGTACAACACACTCACGCACAACATTGTACGTTTGTTTATTTATTTCTCCTTCATAATATTGTTGTACTCATTGCTCTACCTTGATTTGAAGCTGAATAAATACTTCCTATCTCATTTAATTATACTTAATACTTTCTACTTGAGAAACAAATTAATTACTTACTTTATCTATTAACAACAACCTAGTACCAAAACAAATAAAGTTTCGTATTTTTGTTCTGAATAAGTAACAAAAAAAATACTACTACTGCATTAAAAATGATCAATACCGTTTATTGTGACTATAAATTAAACTCAAATTTTCAAATTAGAATTCTTAAAAAGTAAACGAATTCCTAAATTCAAATCCTCGATCGCGCTAAGCCCACTGTTGCCGCATGCGCGTTGCGCCACGAGTCCTTGCGCCCGCGCTCGGCCAAGGCGAACGTTCGCAACTCACCCGACTGTCAATGTTACTACAGCCTACAAACGCCGCCATCTTGTGTTTAGAACTGGCCCGTTGAAGGCTACGCACTTCATGGCTCAATCGAGGTGGGGACCTTTTTTTAAGGCGTTGCGTGGCCAGTGTCTCTAGATTTTGTTGTTCGTTTTTTCAAATTTTAGGCTGTCCTTTTTGGAATTAGAAACGCAGTTTTCTTTTTAAAATTTTAAGGCTTTGCTTGTAGATTTTAGGGTGTTCTCTTTTTAAATTTGAAACTTTTTGCTTGTTTTTAATCTTCTTTGTTTAATTTAGTTGTTTATTTTTTTATTACTTTTAACGTTATGATTAACACTACAATAAGACTGCATATTATTTTTTATGTTTTAATTTGTCATTAATATATAGAAAATAACATTTTGTTACTACAAAACTTGATTATTTATTTGGAAATTGAACAACTACCAATCAGATTTTAATATAGCGTCAACATTACCAATGTCTTATAGAGAAAGTTTTTTATCATTCATCGAAATTGCTTTTGCCAACTAATCTTTTCTTAAGTTTAATTCTACTATTATTATCTACGTAATAATAAACTAATGATAGCTAAGACCTAGATAGGTAAACCCGTTGTAAACTAAATGCAGCAAAAAGCTTTGTAATTTAAAAGCTAGAACACCAAAACAGCGGCAAAATTTAACTCAAGAATGTGAACTTAAAGTCGAGCTTTAAGCACAAAGCTCGAAATGAGATCAGGTGACGTGAGCTTTTGTGAGCTTTTTTAGACCACAGAATAAAATAGAAAACGAGGGGTGTTATAATTTTGACTATAGACATTATTAAATAATATTTTATTCAAGTTTTATATACCTATTTTTAATGTACCTCTATTGACTAATATACGTAACACAAGTGCTTAAGCTACTTAGTACGGAGTCAGGTCAATGTATGAGATGTTGTGTGATTTTTTAATTTTGGCAGACGTATCATTTGATAGCAAACCGCCACCCATAGACACCCGCAACATCAGTAGAGTCAAAATGCTCTTCCATTCCTTTAAACATCTTCTCTTCTTCTCTTCGGACTCACTTATTTGCCGAAACATAGCTCAGGGCTGCTTTACGCCCGGTCTTTGAGGCCGTGGTATGGCCGGTCGAGTCAGCCCATTCATGCCGAAGCGTGGCTATTCAGCAGTTCTGTTCGGATATAATTATGCATGTTCTATGTTTATGCAGCTGTCAGATTTTATTATTTTGCTATTCATAGCCCCAGGCATTGGGGTATAAGTTGTTGTACTACTGGGGGGAAACCAATGGCCTCAAGCCTAAGGCCTACTATATAAATCAGACATTATTCTATGTAGGCTCAAATTATCGAGAAATTATCGCAATTTTCGAATCGTAAAACTATCATTATTTTAATGTTAGAAAGCACGTTTCTATTTCATGTCGTAAATTTTAAAGTTTATCGTCATAATGAATGGGTTTTTATCACTTAAATTTAATCAGGTTCATTTTTTATTAATTGGAAAATTGAATATGGTGTATTTCTATTTAGTGCCTTTGTATTTATTTATTTATTTTCCATGCCACGTGGTACTTACAGCCACACATCAAAGTATACAAAACTGTCAAATTTCTTCACTCGACTCTCATCTCTATTTCTATCTAACATTAGATTGAATATCATTTTGAAATTTGACAGCTTGTGGTAGCCTAATGTGTGGCTGACTGTACTACGGGCATAATCCAAAATGAGTCTCAGCCTTCATAGAAGGTAATAATTATTTAGGTATAATGATCTATATTACATAAAAGCTTATTTATAAACTCTATACTTAGCTAGATCTAAATTTACACCAACACTTGGCCAGTGTCAGTAATATCACTATTACGGTCAATGTCGGGTCCGCCATCTTGCCTAGGATTGCGCGGACGCAAGTGAATGGAGCGGCATGTACAGTGGTACCTTCACCCTTAAAATTAAGAGCTTAAGATTGAAATTAGCGGTTCCGCATGTTCGTGGTTGTTCAGATATCGAACTACAAACTAGTAATGCCTAAGTCATTTGTAATAAGGTCGATAGTATAATGTCGTATGTTCGTGTATGTATAGTGTGTTGGTACGTCGATTCAAGACTGTTGATGGTTCGATTTTATTACCCAGGTTCAGGTTCGAGTCTCCGTTCGGTGATACGTTTGTGAATGATGGATAAATACGCTAAAGGTCGTGGGTTTGGTTCCAACTCTGTACAAACATTCGTGTGATGAACACTTGTCACACACAACTGTTGTCTAATATCTGTAACACAACCTTTAAGCTACTTGGTACGGAGTCAGGTCAATGTAAGATATGTTGTTGTGAGAATTTATTTTTAATTATTTAGGTATTCTAAAGCCAAAAATATTACTTTCGTGGGGTATTAATCAGGAATTTCATTGCCGTTGCAAATTTTAATTAATAAATTAGGTATCTGTCTGTACGAAAATAAATTAAATTAAGGCTTTACATTTTCCAAAAAATCTTATGTAGATAAAAGGTAGGCTGCCAACACGCTGTTTGGAACGCTGGTTGTCTGGAAGAAATCGCTTCAAGCGATAAGACCGCCTTATTGTACTTTTTTATCGCTATTGTTTCACTCATGTTGTTGTTTGAATCTGAATAAATTCATTTTTATGTTTTTTTCATTTCATTTCATGTATTCTGTTTCTTTGTTATAAAGAATATGTATCTATCTATCTAAAGGTAATACTTGGACGGCCTCTACTATTAATGTGCCACTCTTATCACTTATAGTAAGTAATATTTTCTTCCCTAAATAACCTTTAGGTAGAGGAGAGACATATCTTTCTTCGCAATTTTATCATCCAGGCTCAAAAATCTCATTAATTTAACCCCAGCCCAAAGTGCAAAATCCCAATTGGGTCAGGGCACATCTGCCCCGACCTCCAGACGAAAGTAATGGACGTACTCCCGAAAACAAGCAAAAAATCACCACTGAGCCGATAGGGCCAGCCCTGCGCAGCCGGAGGGTATCGGTAGTCTGGGAGATTTATCGGTAGTTTGTTCCCATACTACCGATATATCTCCCAAACAAACAAATCAATCGGTAGTTTGAGAAATTGGTATCGTTATTATTAAATAAAAAAAACAATTCACAAATGAAAAACGCTCACAACACCAAAGATTTAACACAACACACGTTCTATTTAATCTTAAGATCAAATCTAAATGAGAATTAATTAAATCTTACAATCGAATTCATATTAATTATTGTGTGATATCAGCAATAGATTCTGAAGTCATTTTTGGAGGCTATTAAATTTGAGGACTGCCACAAAAATGGAAGGAGATCGATCTATAGATTTCGAAGAATAACGCTTCTGATAGCCTACCACAAGCTGGCCAATGATAAAACAATGATTATAGACAATACCAGAAGATAAAAAAGCTGACTTAACCATTAAGGGTATCAAAAATAATAAATTTACTTGTTTTTTCTTTCTTTTGTTTTTGGTAATAACCGGTAAGTACCGGTACCGGTAATGTGCTGAAGCGCCCCCACTCTACCCGGCAGCCGAAAACGAATGACCCCATTCGGGTCTTTGTTATAATCTGTCTTTTTGCCGAAACAAAACTAAATAATCAAACTGAGCGTCGGTACACAACTACAGGCTGATGCTTAAGATTTTGCATATATCTGTTGCTTAGTCCTGAGTAAGTATATACTATTTGAGGAAGAGCCACGCATCGGCATGAATGGCTGGCTCAACCGGAGATACCACGGCCTTAGAGAACACCGGCTTGGAGCAGGGCCTGTGTTTCTTGGAGTGAGTGAGGGTACTGGAAGCTTTTTACGGGGGGAAAAATCTTTAAAATGGATTTTTGAGGAACTTGGTAATATAGTTCCTAGGATTTATAACCATACCCTATGACATTAAGCGGCAATGGCGCCATCTATTAATTTCATCACTTTATTGACACACTAGTGGGTCGCCCTCACTTCGTCTTTTTTTGTGGACAATCAAGAAGACCTCACTCCTCCAGTGACCTTCCATACTATCCTCGCTATCGAAAACTATCGCTTTGTCTCTTTCATTGTGATGCATTTGAAAGAAACAGAGCAAATAGTTTACGTTATGTCAGTTTTCGATGTCAACTCATGGTAGCGCTACTGATGGTAAGCGGCTGTGAGATCCAAATATGAGGTTGACAGGCACAAAAGAACAAATTTGGTACCAATTGAGCTTGTCATCCTCACCCTGAAGGCCTGCTGAGATGCCGTTTCACGCCCCGCCTAAACAGTAACCGGGACAGTAGTTCCACTGTCTGCCGATAGATGGCGCTGGGCGTCGATTGAGTCACGCTAATGTTTCGCCTTCGGATCATATTTATCCCTCTATAAATAGTATAGAAGATTATACCGGTGACCCACCGGGGACTCAAAGGTTCGATCGCCTACACAAACATTCGTGTGGAACACTTGTGTTTGTTCAGCGGGGTGTAACTTTATATTTGTAATTCTGTTGTCTGATATTTATTTGCATTGCATTTGATACAGTTGTTATAAAACGAACACAATTTGCTTATAAATTATGCGCCGTGAAAGGCATAGCAAAGTTGAAAACAGAAGATATTTATATGTTGTGATCAATAGAATCTTAGAATATAGGTATCCTAACAAATATTAAATGCGAACGTAACTCTGTCTGTCTGTTAATCTTTTACGCCAAAACAACTGAACGGCTTTAAATGAAATGAAAAACCTATGAACCTATCGGCATGAATGGGCCGATTAAACCGGAGTGATACCAAGCCTCAAAGATGTCCGACGAGAAGCAGCACCTGTGCTGTTTTACGTAACGTAATAACCTTATGTTTCGAATTTTTCGAACATAGCTCGGGTTTGTGATCACCGCACCGCATTTTAAGCGTGGTGATAAGCTTTTATCACATCATAGTAGCGATGACTTGAATTCTATGATGGAGGCCTTTGCCCCGCAGTGGGACAGTCTAAAGACTGATACTTTTCTTTTACTTGATATCAAAATATCATCATCACCATCATCAGCAACCTACACTCGTCCACTGCTGGACATAGGTCTCCCCCAATGCACGCCACCGCGATTTTAGGCCCACTCTCATCCAGCCCACACCAGCCATCCTTCGAATGTCGTCATCCCATCTTGTCGCAGGGCGTCCAACACTACGCTTACCGAGTCGCGGTCTCCACTTAAGGACTTTACGGCTCCAACGGTTATCAGTTCTGCGGCTAATGTGACCAGCCCACTGCCACTTTTCCTAATTCGGTGGGCTATGTCGGTGACTCTGGTTCTCTGTTGGTTATCAAAATATGGATGCTGTAAAAACGAGCACCCTGTACATGGCCTTTTACTTTTGTTGTGACGCACGGGACGTGACGAAAGTGCAAGTCTTGCCGGAACTCGAACTGGCGGAGTCTGGCGGGATGTCTTTGTTCCCGTCGGACGACATCGACAATTAAAGAATTTCGCATTTGGGTTTTTAACTTCGATCAAGTAATGTAAGTATAATAATATTATAAATAAAATCAAGAAAACGTGGCACAAAATAAAACACACACACACACAAAAGCAAAAACACACACACAAACACACAAAGCACAAACACACACAAACACACAAAGCAAAAACACCACACACAACACATAAACAAACACACACCACTACACAAAGCAATAAACACACAAAGCACACAATCATACACACAAACACACACACAGAAATAGGTACAGTACTCACACCATCAATTGTGTAATAAATGTATATCTAATTTTTAGTGTCACATGCAGGGTTTTGTGGAATCAAGATCTACGAGAAATAAAAGATTAAAGGATAATTACGGTTTACGAATATTGACGTTTTAAAAAGTCCTACCAGATCTCGTTCAAATCAATTTCCGGTTAGAAGTTTGTAGTATATATATTAAGGTATTTATATAACGTTTCTTATCAAGCTGTATCATTCTCTTAGTTAAGAAGTTACAGGGAGGGGATATACTTTTTGCCACTTTGGAAGATTCTCTCTCGGAAAAGTATTCAGATTAAAAAAAAAACACAAACAACAATAATATCTAAACCTGTAAGTATTAGATAAAAAAAAAGAGTTTAAATTCTTAGTATGGGGGACCCCCCAAACATTTATATAAATAAAACTAGTGGCCCGCCCTCACTTCGCTTCGGGACCGTAATTCAGAAGTGAACCAATAGATGGCGCTGTGTCCAATTACATCGCGCAAGCGTTTCGTGTCTTCGGTTTACCTATAAGCCTTGTCGTTGTCTATAGAAGTTATCTCTTTATAAATAGTATAGAAGAAGATAAACTTAGGTATCTCTCAAATTTATTCAAATCCAAAACCTTGAGAACCGCAACATTTAAACACAAACATTCAAATATTAGTCCAGTTTCCATAAAGCATAATAAATGAAACACCTGCGCCCATAGGCCGTAACCTACAAACACCCGCACTAGCCTAGACCGGGCGGCAGCTAAACCCACAACCATTATACAGCTGTAAGACGCTTGTGCAGCTGTAGGTGTTTATACTGCCGTAAAGTTTGCTGGATTTCTAGGTAGGTTTACGAATATTGACGTTTTAAAAACCCTACCAGATCTTGTTCAAATCAATTTCCGGTAGAAGTTTGTAGTATATATATTAAGGTATTTATATAACGTTTCTTATCAAGCTGTATCATTCTCTTAGTTAAGAAGTTACAGGAAGGGATATACTTTTTGCCACTTTGGAAGATTTTCTCTCGGAAAAGTATTCAGATTAAAAAAAAACCACAAACAACAACAATATCTAAACCTGTAAGTCTTAGATAAAAAAAGAGTTTAAATTCTTAGTATGGGGGATCCCCAAACATTTATATAAATAAAACTAGTGGCCCGCCCTCACTTCGCTTCGGGGCCGTAATTCAGAAGTGAACCAATAGATGGCGCTGTGTCCAATTACATCGCGCAAGCGTTTCGTGTTTTCGGTTTACCTATAAGCCTTGTCGTTGTCTATAGAATTTATCTCTTTATAAATAGTATAGAAGATAAACTTAGGTATCTCTCAAATATATTCAAATCCAAAACCTTGAGAACCGCAACATTTAAACACAAACATTCAAATATTAGTCCAGTTTCCATAAAGCATAATAAATGAAACACCTGCGCCCATAGGCCGTAACCTAGAAACACCCGCACTAGCCTAGACCGGGCGGCAGCTAAACCCACAACCATTATACAGCTGTAAGACGCTTGTGCAGCTGTAGGTGTTTATACTGCCGTAAAGTTTGCTGGATTTCTAGGTAGGTTTACGAATATCTCGGTATTGGAACATGATAATTCAGATGTGGTTAAAGCCGGTTTCCAGTACGGTTGTCTGGAAGTGGATTTAATGCGTAATTTTGCGTGGTCACTAGATAGATAGATAACGTTTATTGGCCATAAAAAAATAGTACATACAGCAGTATGCAGCAAACTATGTGGACGAACAAACAAGACACAACAAAAATAATAACAAAAAAATTGTGGTTAGTGGCCAACAAGAAGCAGGCTCAACATTTGCTAACTAGCAATAATGCATGTTGACATGGCGATATCAAACGAATTTATTAAATAACTAGTGACCCGCCCTCACATAGTTTCGGGATAGTAGTTACACTGCCTGCCAATAGATGGCGCTGGGTTTCGATTGCAACACGCTAATGTTTCCCTTTTTGGTTTGTCGGTGTCTATAGACTTTATCTCTTTATAAATGGTATAGGGTAATATACTATCTCACTCAGGGCAAAGGCCTCCATCATAAAAATCAAGTTATCACTACTATGATGGGATTAGGCGTAAACACTACGCTTGCCTGGGATAATAACCAAAAATGCGCCAGACAATCACACCAATCAACCTGGTCACCAACTAGGGCAGCCCTTGTACCAGATGACGATAATTGACTGGGGGCGTCTACCCAAACACCCAGACCCAAGAAAACTTAGAAAATGTCGTTTCCTAAATTGACGTGACCGGGAATCCAAGACCTTTCGCGCTTTTGGCGAAACCTTAGCCACTGCCCCATCGAGGCCGTTAAATCAGCTTATGCGTATCCCGGGCTCCGAAGCGACAGCTTTGGACGCAACTGGGAATTACAAACTATGATGATAGTAAACATTATCACTACAAAAGTACAAATGTTTACTATACGCAACACATTCACCGCTGAAACCCGGTAGTTTACAAATAGGTAGTACACACATCAAAGTATATAAAACTGACAAATTCTTCAATCGACTCTCATCTTACTGTCATACACATAAGGTTGGATATTAATTTAGCAAAGTCAGATTGTGGTAAGATGAGTTTGGCTGACTGTACATTAAAACACTGTGTTTTTATTTCGTCTGTTTGTTTGCCACCTGTTGTTGATTGGTAATCAAAATCAAACAAACTTTGTGATTAATGAGTTATTTAACTATGAGTAGTTGAGGAAGTAACTGAATCAGAAGGAAATGTATATATTTATAAGGTTAGCAGCGCACTTGTGACTCTACTGGTGTTTTACACGTGTCTATGGGTATGGCGATCGCTTAACAGCAGATGATTCATCTGCTCATCTGCCTAATCTAATGAAACACTAATCCTAAAAAAAGATCTAATAAGTTTTGTGATATTATAATTGTTATATTTGACATAATTAAATACACCGTTAAATTTTAGGCCGTTTATTTCCGATGCCGTCATAATAGGTACCTAACACGAATAAAGCAATTAACATCTTCAAAATAAACAAAATAACTAACAACTCATCAAAATAAACAAAACGAAAATCAGATGTTCCTTACAAAAATAATATTCACTAGGTTATAATGTATGGACAGCTGGTTTTTATTTTGCATTAATTTGATAATCTATCTTGTTAGAGAAGCTCGTGTTAAATAATATGAGATCTTCGGCATTTAAATTACTAAAATTTAACTGTATATCGAATTATTATTCTTAAAACCATTTATTCAACGCCAAACATGGGCATTATAAGTAGAATTAAAAAATACAAAAACAAAATACTTATATCTGACCTTTGCAACCTTTTATCAGAGGAACTAGACCCACCAAATCATGGTGACTCGTTTCAGAAACATAACTTAAGTTACATTTTCTATTCCTTATAATTATTTTCCTGTAGTTGAGCATTCCGTTTGCGGGCCTTCACATCTGCCTCTGTCAACATGCTGCATATAATTATGTTAACCGAATGTTGTATGCTAGTTGAAAAATACGTTAAAAATAATACTTAAATTTTTACACTGCGATTGCAAATTTGTTGTAAGTACTTACCTACTTACTACAAATTTTCTTCAGATATGTCGAAAAGAACAAAATTCGAAATTGAAATCAGTTCCTACTTATCTTTAAAAATTCAGAGAACGAAAACAAATGTAAAAAAACTCGAATTGAGAACCTAGCAAATGACACTCAATCAAAATCGCAAGCGATAAAGTTAAGACAAGAAGATTGTCAAGAATCCAGAACGACAAAATCGAAAAAAGTGAAGAACGCTTTAAAATACTTTCATTTGAAAAACTCTCCTTCTGCAACTTAAAACGGTTGTCAGCTCCATTCCTTGGGGTTAATTTAAAAAATAACCGGACCATAGACAAATAAAATGGCGCGCAACAAATGACGGGCGCGCCTTAGAAACCGGGAGCATGGCGGGTTTTTGTCAGTTCTTGTTTCTCGTTTTAAGCTGCAGACGGATGAAGGTACATCAGTTTTTACTTGGAATTTATTTTGCTCCTGCAACTCGCAATAGATAACCTGATCTCCGGTCCGCCATTTTGATTTTAGTTTTCTGCTACTTGAAATTATTGCCCGCGTTCGTGGCTGTCAGTTTTTGTTTTTTAGCAGCCAGTTTCTTGGCGTCTTATAAAGGGTTTTGCGTTTGAATATTTCTTACAAGCTTAGATCGAGTTAAGTACTATAAATATATTTGAAGAGGTTTTAAACTCGTTTGAGCTTGTTTGACTACTTACTAGAGTGTCTTGGATAGCTTAATCCATACTATGAATCTCGTATAGGTATAAATTTGCATCTGCCGCGGATGATACATTATCTTGTTTTCAAACTCGTTAAACTTAACATAGGTACTAAATGATTTTTAAGTTTTGCGTTGCATTATACAAAATAATTGATAAACGCGATGCGGTCGAAACGTCAAGCAGTAAGTGTTATTATTTTCAAAGGGTTTTTATACTAGAGGGATTTTATTGGTCAAATTAAAAATACGATTTCCTAGACAGATAGGTGTTTGGTTGGGTTTTTATTTAAATACTAGCGGCCGCCCGCGACTTCGTCCGCGTGGAAAAGTAACTTTTTACCCCCCTATCAACCCCTTACAAGCCCTGTTTCGCAATAAAAAGTAGCCTATGTTCTTTCTCAGGGTCTAGATTATCTGTATACCAAATTTCATTTAAATCCGTTGAGTAGTTTTGGCGTGAATGAGTAACAGACAGACAGACAGAGTTACTTTCGCATTTATATTATAGTATGGATTGTAATGTACCTCCAAAGCGAAACTTATGTTAAGATATTAAAATAATGAAGATTAACTAAAATAACGGCATATTAACGCTTAAGCCCATAATAAAATAATCGTAATACGATTCATATAAAACCCATAAGGTATCAGGTCCAAGAGTTATAGGCGAGATGACCTGATGCTATGAGCTACAATGTAGCCGATCAGGTAGCCAGAACCTGTCTCCAGGGTAACATAGTATGACACCTGAAAGTAGTCCAGTTACCTACATGCTTGTATAAATTAGCAAGAGGTTTTAGAATGTGCGAGTAATAGTAGCTTAGTGGAAAAAAACGTGCGTTCTCTCTCTCTTCGGTCTTCTTCATGACTGAGGATCGTGGTCATCATTGAATGAGTATGGGTTGCACCTCGCTTGTGTTATCTGCCTCCACTGGTGCCTATTCATGGCATCTCTGACGACCGAGCAAAACTGTGGACGATCCTCAGCTAGATGGGCTGATCAAGAGGTTTCCGGTTTGAATCCGAGCATACACCTTTAGATTTTTCAAATCAATGTGCATTATTTCTACTATAGCTCAGCGGTGAGAAAAAACAGCAAATAAAACTGTAAAATATGCTTACTGCATTTATTACTAATGTTTTACTGAGGGCGTACCTACAGTTAAATAATAAGGGGAGGTATATTTTTTCAATACCTAATACATTTTTGTTTTTATAGAGTTATCTTGTTATTAGACAGTATGAAGATATTGTATTTGTAAATTACCATTAGCATTAAGTTCTCTAATGTGTTCTGCAATAAAGAGTATCTATCTATCTTAAGAAAGAAAGAAAGAAGGAAAAATCATTTATTTGACACATAAAAAAAATAGTTAACAAACAGTTTACAAGCTTAAAAAGAAAAAAATATATTATGGTGTGCCAAATAGGCTTCCACTCAGCATGTGCCGCGGCGATGGGTCTCACCACGACGCTGGTTTTCAGTGGTCTATCTATCTATGAAGATGGACTACTTTTCTACTAGTTAACTATGGTAGAAACATAGTTAAATCAGATTGTATGGCGTTCACAACCACTTATTAGCAGCTCCGTTATTGATACTAAGTTAAGTACTGTAGCTAAACTATGGTTAGGCTACAGTTTTTCGTAGAATCACCCGATACTAAAATGCACTATGGCTTTAATCAATTACTGTAGCCCTGTGTTTATTGAAATTCTAGAGTTTGATAGTAGAGTTAAGTTTTAGATTGGATCCAAGATTTTGGACAATTTAGTTACAAGTTCCATTTGTCAGAGCAGTTAGAATCCAAAATAAGGTAACTTGTGTTATTTCTTTTGGTACTTAACTGATTGTAGGAAATAGAATTAATAGCAACATTATTTACACAATTTTATGTGAATAAATAAATAACTTCACACAAGTTCTCATAGATTTCACCTAACGCTTACCTAAACATCAGTTGTGTTACAGATATCAGACAACAGAGGAAATACAAAATAATATATCTAACTAATACTTAAATACATTATCTACACTCAGACACTAAACAAACACAAGTATATAATGATAGATTCAAAAGCTTATTAAACCTGTTTTAATCTCTGCAACGTTGTGATCAAATATAACTATCGTTTACTGTAACTACTCTACTCAACAAATGTATAAAACTATCATGTATTTATGCATCAGTATGAGAACTTATATTCCTGGCTACTTCTTTAATATAAAACCAATCAAAATAATCTTAACTTGATAACCCAGATCGTAAAGAAATTAACATAATAAATTATACAATGGGTTATTTTAACTAAATTAAAATTAATTAAATTTAATTTTATAATCAAATTAAACAATCTAGCAAAATAACAAAACCTTTACAGTATCTCAATTGACTCGAACACCGGATACCCGACCACAGAGCGCGCCTATTTTTACAAAAAGACGCAAAGGCATACCTCAACATTCTGCCTATTACTTTTCACTAGTGGAATTTATAATCGCGCGGACCGGGATGAGTAATAGTGGTCGAGCTAGATGACTGGCAGGACGGCAACCTAAGCCAATCGCGCAAAAAAGAAAAAAAACAAGATTCAAAAGGAGAACGCACCTCAAAAGCTGTCAAACTGCCCGCGATGACAGAGCGGGAAGGCGGGTGCCCCAAGTTAAGGAAGCTGGCGGGAAAGGACTTCGATTTTGGTAGTTGATTGGTAGGGAATAACATCATTTTGAACTTCGATTATAGAAACCGATTATAGACTTTATAGATACAGTGTGGACACGTAAAGTGTCGCCACTAGTGATGGCTTCATTCGTAAAGAGCGCTATTTGGCATTTTCGGAATTTAAAACTAAAAACTATGGATTAGGGTCTAAAATAAAATACTGCGTTTTGTTTTCGATCTCAACGTCCAATTCAAAATTCAAAATAGCTGTAGGTATAATTACTAATGACGGCGCTGCTGGAATCATATTTCAAACGCTTTCAGTTTGGAATTGTGTATTTGGACATTATATTATTCAATGAGTAGTACCTATCTTGCGATCCTTGCATTCGTAATGAGCAGTTTTGTTCGATTAACTAACTAAGATAATTTCGTGGTTAGGTAAGATGATTAATTCATCGTACAGTTTATTTCGGCTTAAAGATAATTTAGTCTTAAGTACAGATAATTTCGGCTTAAAGATA
Organism: Cnaphalocrocis medinalis; assembly: GCA_014851415.1. Lineage (NCBI taxonomy): Eukaryota > Metazoa > Arthropoda > Insecta > Lepidoptera > Crambidae > Cnaphalocrocis > Cnaphalocrocis medinalis. The sequence goes on from CM026298.1 coordinate 2,750,216, forward strand.
ATTTAGTCTTAAGTACAGATAATTTCGGCTTAAAGATAATTTAGTCTTAAGTACAGATAATTTCGTCTTACAAGATTATTTCGTCTTACAAGATAATTACGTCTTACAAGACAATTTCATCTTACAAGATAATTTCGTCTTACAGCTAATTGTCTTACAGATAATTTCGTCTCACCCACACTCGCCTCCGCTCACGCACTGGACCACCCTAACCCTGCCCTACCCCAACCGCAGCGGTCGTTCACCGCCGCTTTTCGTTTTTTGCCCGCATGCGGACGCACGCGTAATAACGCGTGCTAGGGCTACCGACCATGTCTTGGGGACTTAATGATATGTCATTTGGACCGGGCACAATACGAAAAGTTTGTGCCGATTTCTTCCTAAAAAGCTTTGGGTGTAGGAGAGAAAAAAATAATTTATGATTTTAGTTCATCTAAACACATGGTTATACAGACGAAATACTCTCAATTTTTTTTTAAGTTTGTAAACTATTTATACTGCATTTTCTTTTTTTTTTGTCAAACAAATGATTTATCTTTCTATCTATCCATCAATGCGTTGATTTTAGCAGTTAAATACGGTAATTAAATTTTTCTTCATTTGTCTTTTGGATAGCCGTCATCAGGTCGCAGCTCGTTCAATGTTCGTTGCCTTCAGAGTTTGTCTGTTTTATGAAAAAGAAAACTGTTGAATTGAGAACCTCCTTTTTTTAAGTCGGTTAAAAATAGAGCGATATTTCGGCAACTTCACATTAATAAAATAACCTCTATTTTTCCAATCTATTTATGTGCGTGCGTATTTCAATTTGTCGCATTAGGCAAGCGTGGTGATTAAGCCTAATCCCATCATAGTAGCGATGACTTGATTTCTATGATGGAGGTCTTTGCCCTGCAGTGGGACAGTATATAGGCTGATACTTGACTTTTACTTTACATAGCTTCTCAGACCGAGCAGTCATTCCGTGTCCCGGTATATCACTGTGTTCATCAAAAACGAACTTACTCAACTTAAACCATGGCTTGAGGTAACACTTCCAATCATAGGTACAGGCCACACATCAGGTTACCACAACCTGTCAAATTTCCTCAATTGATATTCAACCTAATGTGTATGACAGTAAGATGAGAGTCGATTGAAGAAATTTGACAGTTTTGTATACTTTGATGTGTGTACGTACATTTCCCCGTCAGGGAACGTGCCCTAAGGTCATGTATCTTTATTATCAGTTCAATACTCTTTTTATGAGTCATATACATCGTTTGCGAATAAATTGTACTATTTCAAGTGTCATTACGAGTAATGCGAGCGATGCACTTGCAGAAATTAATGCATCTTGACGGCTAGTGTTGCGCTTTGAAGGTATCGATAAACTATCGGGGATTGAAAATCTAACTACGCTTTGCAGAGGTATCGATAAACAATCGAGGATTGAGAATTTAATGTCGTGAGGCCCAGACAGCAGACATAATAGAAAATCAAGTGTTTTTGCCTTTTAAAGGATTTTGGGTCTTACGATGTTAAACTTTCGCTTTCCATTTTAGATAAAAAATAATAAGGATCAAAAGCGGCGAAAATTAAAAAAGGAAGGAATGAAAATTAAAAGAGGAAGGAAAATAATACATTAAAGGAGGAAGAATTTCAAGTCAAGCAGTCTTCCACTTGTCACTGAAAATAAAATTCGTTACTAATTTTCTCGGCAAAAGTTGATTGTTTTTGTTTCCCAATCTCATTTAGCACAAAATATTTAAACACAGAAGGATGACTGTATTAATTGCGTTCAAAACAGGCTACGCACACATTTTCACACGTTTCGCCATAAATGACAGAGACAAACGTAACGTTTCTGCTATAACTATAACTTTTAAGAAGTCTTCGATTTCAAGATCCTCCTATGTTTTGTGTTACTTGTGGTTATAAGTTGGTGAAAACTTGACATCATACATTAAGAGCCCACTCTACGAAAAGAAGTTAACCACATATCGATATACAAAGTATCGACACTTTCACAACTCTATGTCGGCCGTTTATCGCTTTGTTTTGTTCCAAACTGTAATTAGAGTTTTAAATTATGGCCGTCGAATAAATCATTTAAATTGAACTATAGTTTAAACTAAGTATGGTTTAAGATAGACGGGTCTTGAGCTATCTTTAATGTTTTTATTCTATACTAACTATAGATTGAGAATATTATTGTACCACAAATTCATAACTGTCAAGATAAAAAAGAAAGCTTTAGGTACACATAATACTTCATTATTTTGGTCGGCAGCTTATGACTCCTCTGGTGTTTCAAGTGCCCATGGGTGTTCAGGTGATCCGTCTGTTCGTCTGCCCCTATATCATAAAACCTATTCGGTAGAAGTCGTAAAGTACTCAAAAGAAGCGTTTTCATCTCATATTATTTTTATTCATCATTCATATCCTACTACTATTATAAAGGTGAAAGTTTGTAAGTATGGATGTATGGATGTTTGTTACTCTTTCACGTAAAAACTACTGAATGGATATGAATGAAACTTTACTACAATATAGTTTATACATCAGAATAACACATAGGCTACAATTTATAAAAATATGTTGTGTGGATTGTCCAAAATATGACGGTAAGTGTCAATAATTAACTCCACGCGTACGAAGTCGCGGGCGGCCGCTAGTTATATTTATATAACATTTAGCGTGCGATGACTAGACTAGCGGAATTCCGGTGTTTACTATTTAAAAATGTTATTTTGTAAATTTCATATGACTGTATCTTTAGTAATATCTTTTTGTCCGAAAGATGATTTCATTCATCTATCATTTCACTGATTCGATTAATCACTCACGTGTTCATTCACTCATTAGTTTATTAATATTTTACAAACGAATGCAATCATTCATTATGAAACTAACCATTCACTTACTAATTAACAAACCCATTCATTCACTAACGGCCTAACGAGTTCACTCACTTAAACTTTACTCATTGATTCACACCACTCACTACCCCATTTTTGATAAAGTCATATTTTATCGAATTATTCATTCTAATTTATTGAACCAAATCACCCACTAATTAACTGATCGCGAAATCGCATTCCCAGCATGAAGATTATAGAAAGATAGTGCATCTGTCTGTTTGTCCTCATAATTCATTCACTCACTTTACACACTAAATCATTCATTCACTCACTCATTGAGTTATTTTCTGAAGAGCTAGTTTATCTTTTGTCCTCTTAAGTAATTCATTCACCAGTTACTAAATCGCTCATTCTTTCATTAATACGCTCATTCAACTAGAAGACACGAAGTTAGAAAAGACTAATGACTTGTATGTAATCCAAAAGGTCATTCGGCCATTACATAAATTTTCATTCATTCAGCCAGCTATTTATCTAGGATATCATTCACTCACTAGTCACTAAATCGTTCATTCACTGACAAGTCACTAAATCATACATTCACTCACTAGTCACTAAATCATTCATTCACTCACTACTCACTAAATCATTCATTCACTCACTAATCACTAAGTCATTCATTCACTCACTACTCACTAAATCATTCATTCACTCACTAATCACTAAGTCATTCATTCACTCACTAGTCACTAAATCATTCATTCACTCTATAATTTGCTCCTTCATCTAGGAGAAACTAAGCCAGAAAAGACAGCTAAGTTGTCTGCTGTCCCCATAGGAGTAGCGCGAAGCTATCGCGTCTACGTCCGAACGCTGACGCGCGCTCCGTCGGGATCTTTGACCGTCTAGAAGTCTAGGCTAGGAAACATCTGGCTTTTAGATGAAGTCCGAAAGGTCATTCGGCCTTTACATTTCATTTCACTCAGTCATTCATCTAGGAGATACCTATTAAGCTAGAATAGACAGCTAACATCTCTGATGTCATTCACTGACTAGTCACTAAATAATTCATTCACTGACTAGTCACTAAATCATTCATTCACTGTCTAGTCACTAAATCATTCATTCACTGACTACTCCCCAAATCATTCATTCACTCACTACTCCACAAATCATTCATTCACTCACTCGTCCTCAAATCATTCATTCACTCACTAGTTACCAAATCATTCACTTAATAGTCCCCAAATCATTCATTCACTCACTCGTCCTCAAATCATTCATTCACTCACTAGTCACCGAATCATTCACACAATAGTCCCTAAATCATTCAATCACTCACTCGTCCTCAAATCATTTATTCACTCACTAGTCACCAAATCATTCACTCACTAGGCTCCAAATCATACATTCACTCACTTGTCGATTAATCATTCGTTCACTCTATAATTTGCTCCTTCATCTAGAGAAACTAAGCCAGAAAAGACAGCTAAGTTGTCTGCTGTCCCCATAGGAGTAGCGCGAAGCTATCGCGTCTACGTCCGAACGCTGACGCGCGCTCCGCCGGGATCTTTGACCGTCTAGAAGTCTAGGCTAGGAAACATCTGGCTTTTATATGTAGTCCAAAAGGTCATTCGGCCTTTACATTTCATTTCACCCAGTCATTCATCAAGGAGATACCTAACAAGCTAGAATAGACAGCTAACATCTCTGATGTCATTCACTGACTAGTCACTAAATAATTCATTCACTGACTAGTCACTAAATCATTCATTCACTGTCTAGTCACTAAATCATTCATTCACTGACTACTCCCCAAATCATTCATTCACTCACTACTTTCTAAATCATTCATTCACTCACTCGTCCTCAAATCATTCATTCACTCACTAGTCACAAAATCATTCACTCAATAGTCCCTAAATCATTCATTCACTCACTTGTCAATTAATTATTCATTCACTCACTAGTCACCAAATCATTCACTCACTAGTCCCCAAATCATTCATTCACTCACTTGCCACTTAATCATTCATTCACTCTATAATTTGCTCCTTCATCTAGGAGAAACTAAGCCAGAAAAGACAGCTAAGTTGTCTGTTGTCCCCATAGGAGTAGCGCGAAGCTATCGCGTCTACGTCCGAACGCTGACGCGCGCTCCGCCGGGATCTTTGACCGTCTAGAAGTCTAGGCTAGGAAACATCTGGCTTTTATATGTAGTCCGAAAGGTCATTCGGCCTTTACATCTCATTTCACTCAGTCATTCATCTAGGAGATACCTAACAAGCTAGAATAGACAGCTAACATCTCTGATGTCATTCACTGACTAGTCACTAAATCATTCATTCACTGACTAGTCACTAAATCATTCATTCACTGACTAGTTACTAAATCATTCATTCACTGACTAGTTACTAAATAATTCATTCACTGACTAGTTACTAAATCACTACCCAATTCACTGACTAGTTATTAAGTCAAATTATTCACTCACTAGTCACTAAATCATTCATTTTCACTCACTAGTCACCAAATCATTCACCTACTCTCTAGGCCCCAAATCATTCACTCACTAGCCACAAATCGTTCATTCACTCATTAGTCACTAAATCATTCATTCACTCATTCTATAATTAGCACCTTTACCTCTGATGTCATTCACTCACTATCACTAAATCATTCATTCACTCACTTGTCAATTAATCATTCATTCACTCACTAGTCACCAAATCATTCACTCACTAGTCCCCAAATCATTCATTCACTCACTAGTCACTAAATCATTCATTCACTCTATAATTTGCTCCTTCATCTAGGAGAAACTAAGCTAGAAAAGACAGCTAAGTTGTCTGTTGTCCCCATAGGAGTAGCGCGAAGCTATCGCGTCTACGTCCGAACGCTGACGCGCGCTCCGCCGGGATCTTTGACCGTCTAGAAGTCTAGGCTAGGAAACATCTGGCTTTTAGATGCGGCACATCTATTCTATTTAAAAAGTAAAGTATCAGCCTATATTTTTATTGACCTACTGCAGGGCAAAGGCCTCCATCATAGAAATTAAGTCGCTACTATGATAAGATTAGGTTTAATCGCCACGCTTGCCAAATGCGGATTTGTGATCACAAAAAAATCGAAACATTTATAAGGAGATAAATCTATGAACAATATGGACATTGACATATCCTATACAATGTGTATCTATAAAAATTTACATCCCATTAACCATTCTAAACCACATACAGGGTGTATCTGTGAACATTTACATCCCTTTAACCACGTGTTCTATCAACCATTCTGAACAACATTTGTTCAGCAACTTTTCCAAATTCTTCGAAAAATTTTTCGACTCCCCATACAAAATGGCCAAATCACGTGACCGACTTTGTATGGAAAGATGAAAAATTTTTATGCGAATTTTCAAAAGTCATAGAACAAATGTTGTTCTGAATGGTTGGTAGAACACGTGGTTAAAGGGATGTAAATGTTCACAGATACACCCTGTATAGTATAGATAAAAGGTGGGCTACTCGAAATTCTTGCTGATGTTATCTAAACACTGAAGCACTGTATCTTCTAAATCGCTTTTGAATTCACTCGTTTTCTTAATAACACACGACTATAAATCTTAAAGTATGGTAAGCGCGCATTTATCCTCATGCTTAGTAGATAAGTTAATAGTTCTAATGCAAGGCTAAAAATTTTATTATATCTTTTACAAAACCATTCATTCACTTACTCAGTATTTTTCCTACTGATTCATTCACTCACTTCCTATATCATTAAGTAAGTAATTCTCATTTATTGCGTTACACGTGTCGTTATGATTAAAGTAGAAATGAAATTAGATTGTATCCTTTTAAATTTATCCTAAAACTCGTAATATATTCGCCAAGTAACAATGCCACCGCCTATAGACACCTGCAACACTTTCTCCTTAATTGGACTTCCAGTAACCTCACTCACTCGAAAAAGTCTTCTGTGAGCCCGTGGTGTCATTCCAGTAGAGTCGGCCCATTCATGCCGAAGCGTGGCTCTCTCACTTTTAGATTTTATTTCCAAAACCAAGTCCAAAAAATTAAATGCCGCATCCCTCGGTGGTTGCGTCCGGGGCGCACCCCATCTTACCAGTTTTATAGGTCGCCTCGACCATTCGCCGATCGATCCCTCAAACTATGCTTTTGTCTTCCACAACATTGATGGCATTTGGGAACTACCCGCAAGGATAGAGATAGATAGATATTCTTTATTCCAGACAACCTTTTAGGTAGAGGAGAGAAAACAGCGTGTTGGCAATGGGGTAAGTGCAAAGAGATTGTGAATGATATTAATGGAGCTTTAGATTCGAAGGATATTTCTTTACTGCGGTCATTGTTATACCTCAATGACTGCGGTACTCATAGACATTTTGTTGTTTTTCCGAAACCAAAGTGACAATTTAAGGTTTAATTAAGGTCTCTAAGTGCAGCAGTTAAATATGGATTCATTCGAAGATTTTCTTAAATAATTTGTAACGAAATTGTGGAAGTTTCATCGACTTGCTTAATCGAATATAAAGATAAATTTGATAAATTTATTTATTTATTTATTTATTTATTTATAACATTCTTATACTACAATACAGGTAGATACCCAATGCGATAGTATATTTACAAACTATATTACTTATTATCTACTTAGGTATAAATTGTTATAGCACAATAAATTAAAATTGGATAAGTTTATACGAGTACATAAAGGAGTATAAACTAACCATCACTTCTACAAATCATTCTGATAAACGTTATACTATGAATTTTTAAAACATATTTTTTGTGTATTTTTATGGAACAAATGCTATTCAGAATAGTTTGTAGAAGATGGTGATATGGAATAAAATAGAATAGAAATAAAGTTGGACGGTTATTTGGACGTCCAGGAAGCCAATTGTCGGTTTTCGCCTTCTATGTCGAGTCAACTTCATGGAACGCATAGATCAATAGGAGGGCAAGATAAGGAATGTCGACTTTCCTATTGGTTTGTGCGAGAATTAGCCTCCTGATCCAGACCATTAAATTTCAGTTCAAGATTTTTGTCGTTCAAAACAAAATTAAGGCAGTTAAACACGAAATCTCGTTTATACGTTGAGGGATCCTGCCATATCAGCCCGTACGGACATCTGCTCCATCTTACCGTTTTATAGCTCGTCTCGACCACACGATCGATGTCTCAAACCATGCTTTTGTCTCTACATTGAAGCCTGAAAACTTGTAACGTGATCTGAAAATCAATCATTTGGATGGATCTTTTTCTATCATAGTGCGTTTTGCACGTCACTTTTTACCGCGCACAGTAAAACTAAACCAGCTACCAACGATGGTGCCCAATGCCCCTGCCAAGTCGACCAAAAAAGCGGCACGGCCTACCATCCTTTTCTCGAAGTAGTTCAGGCCATTTTCAACCCCCTATAACTTCGTTTTGGATAAAACCTAAAAGCTTGAATTCTTGAATTGAATTCAGTAACTAAAGCAGACATTATAGAAATATGCTATATTTCAAATTTCATTCACTTTGAACCAGTAATTTCAGAATTATGACGAGTCAAAGTTTCTTAATTTTGTCACTCAATCACTCACTGACTGACCGATCATCAAAATTCTAAGGCACTTCTAGCAGACAAAGAACCTTCAGAATAGAATAAATTAGTGTTTATTAGTAGTTTTACAGCTAGGTATAGATATTTTGAATTTCGAACATGCCGTGTAAACATATTTTCGACCCTAATCTATAGTAATTGGTCTTAAATTCCGAAAAGACCAAATAACGCTTCTTTTGCGAATAGGGGCCTTCACCCGGCGACACTTTTAAACGGCATTCACGCTGTGTTTTTATAGTATTTATATCGATAGTAGGTACTAGTGAATATAATGACTTGACAATAGTTACGTCATTTGCTATACGGTCATAACTTCATAGTTTACTCGGCGCATCGTTTGCGTCTGTTTGCGACAGACAAACAGACGAACGACCTGCTAATAGTCTCGTATCGCTGGACTGCTGCCAACAGTGCCAACCAAGTTGACCTATACTTGCCTTCGGAAAAATGTGAGCTTTATTCTAAGCTTTAAAGCTTTTTAGAAGCAATTTTTATAGCTTGTGAAAATCTAATGGCGTAATGTAAAACTAAGGTCAATTTACACGGTGATTAGTTATTTTTGATTTGAGATGTCAAAATGTCACTAAACAACCAATTATGTTGAAATTGGGCCTCGGTCTAACAGTACGCCATCTAGCGACCATTCCTTTGTTATTCGTTTAAAACTACCTAGTTCACCTTTATTAAAATATCAAAATTATAAAGGATGTTCGGAAAAAAGTCCTTATCAATAAGGTTGCTTTCTTTAAACATGCTGTAGAAATGCCAATTCTTTTTGCAAATACTTTTCGTTGTAGTGTGTAATAGTTTACATAATACTAATTTAAAACTTTATTTCACAACATTTGAACAAAATTATTAATACAAGATTGGTACAAAATGTGAACTTCATGTAATGATGTTTTGGCTATTTTTGACCTTCAAGACACGAACGAACCCACTCCTTCCATGACAACTTTAATGTCGTAGACTTTCATGAGCTGTCGCTATCATTTACCACCTGGTAACTGGGTTGCTCGTTTGCCACTTCTCAAGAAACGAATAGTATTAACTTACTCTCTAATGCGAGGCGGACTGTACCTGCGGAGAGTGAAATTAACGACTTGCAAAGATTTGCTTACCATCTCGGTAACGACAAATATGTCTGTCAGTGTGTTTGTACAGCAGCGGACTTACATACCTATACCTACAGAGTGTATCTGTGAACATTTACATCTCTATAACCATGTCTTTTACCAAGCATTCTAAACAATATTTAGTTCTACGACTTTTCGAAATTCATCGAAAAAAAATCCACTACAATCCACAACAATCAAAAACAATCCACACACAATCACTCTGGTCGACCCAGCCCATTCATGCCGAGGCTTGGCTTTCCCATGGTTTTTTTTTGTTATGGTTGCTATCGTGCAACGAGCACATTTAACTCTGCCAACATCGAGTGATTAAAGAGACACGTTAAAAATAAAATTGACCGGTGTGACGAGAGAATAGCTATGCCATAGCCATGGTTTTTCCACGTCATTTCAATAACAATGTTTGTTTAGTGACATTTTGTCATCTCACATCAAAAATAACCAATCACCGTGTACAAGGACCTCAGTTCTACAATACGCCATCTAGCGGATTTCTCCCACGGATAGAGTATTAAATCTGTACCAAAAATTTCAAGGTCCCCATTTCGGGTCGTAAATAGCCCGCATACATAACGCATCGAGCAAACCGGTCTGCGCGCGCGCAGCCGGTGGAGGGGGCCGGATGAAAACGGCCAAGTTCAAGGTGAGACTGGTTGGAGAGGATTTTTGGTTATTTTGAACTTGTTTTATTTGGCCACTCCTTCGTTATTTTGAGGAGAGTGGGTTTTATATACTAACTACCTAACAGCTTATAGTGTTACGCTTATGGAGATTTTTGACTGGCCGGATGGTGCATATGGTAGTGACCCTGTCCTGGGTTCGATCCCCACCCTGGATAAACATTTGTATGATGAACACTTGTGTTTGTTCGGTGTCTGGGTGTTATATTATGTATTTAAGTATTATATTTGTGATCATCTGTTGTCTGATATCTGTAACACAAGTGCATAAGCTACTTAGTACGGAGTCAGGTCAATGTATGAGATGTTGTGTGAATTTATTTATTACTAGTGGCCCGCCCTCACTTTGCTTCGGGACAGAAATGAACCAATAGATGGCGCTGTGTCCAATTACATCGCACATGCGTTTCGTGTTGTCCATAAAATTTATCTCCTTATAAAGAGTATAGATTTAGTTTTATTTTAATAATGAAATGTAAAGAAACAAATAAAAGTGACAGAATCAGTTTTTAAAGTCGTAAGGCCCAGACAGCAGACACAAATAGAAAATGAATTGTTTTCGCATGGGTCTTACGACTTTAAGCCTAACTTTAAATCACGTTTTGTACCTAAATGAAGACTTGTGCTTAATAGTATACAGTTGATCTACCACGTGTAAAGTCACGTGTTCTAACTAGACTATGCGAGACCCAAGTTCAGCCTAACTTCCTGGAAGCAGGCAACCACTGGTGACGCAACTAGTTAATCATCAGTGAGCAATAGTGTTTACGCTTAATCGATAGGTTTTCGATCACGATTTTGTTTAGATACTAAGTTGTAGGCACTCCTTAATACTTACTTACCGTCACTGAGTAGATAAGTATCCTTAGATAGGTAAGTATTAAGTGCATAATATCTATAGTTATTTGATCATCTGTTGTCTGATATCTGTAACTTAAGCTACTTAGTACGGAGTCAGATCAATGTATGAGATGTTGTGTGATAATAATTCAAAAATAAAATGTAAAGAAACAAATAAAAGTGACAGAATCAGTTTTTAAAGTCGTAAGGCCCAGACAGCAGACACAAATAGAAATTTAATTGTTTTCGCTTATGGGTCTTACGACTTTTTTTATGTGATAGGTAGCAGACAAGCAGGCGGATCACCTGGTGGCAAGCAATTGCCGCCGCTTATGGACACCTGCAACACCAGTGGAACCAAAAGTGCGCTGCCAACCTTTTATCCCCTTCGCCTTCCCCTTCCGGGTGGGCCTCCGGTACCCTCACTCACTCAGCGAAACACAGCACAGGGGCTGCTTCACGCCGGTTTTCTGTGAGGCAGTGGTATCACTCCGGTCGAGCTGGCTCATTCACGCCGAAGCGTGGCTCTCCCACAGTTAAAGCTAGTTAGTTAAAGTTAGTTTAAGCCCAGTCTAACTTTAAAACACGTTTTGTAAATGAAGGCTTGTGCTTAATAGTATACAGTTGATCTACCACGTGTAAAGTCACGTGTTTCTAACTAGACTATTGCGAGACCCAAGTTCAGCCTAACTTCTGGGAAGCAGGCAACCACTGGTGACGCAACTAGTTAATCATCAGTGAGCAATAGTGTTTACGCTTAATCGATAGGTTTTCGATCACGATTTTGTTTAGATACTAAGTTGTAGGCATCTGCTAATACTACTACGTCACTGAGTAGATAAGTATCCTTAGATAGGTAAGTATTAAGTGCATAAATATCTATAGTTATTTGATCATCAATCTTAGCTCTAGTTACATACACATTGTACAGTCAAGTTCAAAAATATGTATACACCTTAGGACCTTGTCACAATACATATTTATAAGAAAGTGGAAGTCGTTTTCTTATACATATGTACTGTGACAAGGTCCTAAAGTGTATACATATTTTTTGACTCGACTGTACTTATAGGTACATACCGAAAGCGTTTGAAAAAGTGATCATTGTAGTTTTAGGGCGAAGTATAGTAGATTTTCCTTCCGGCCGCATTGGCAACCAGTTGCCAAAGTAGAATATTAATAAGAATAATAATATGTATTTCTTGCTACTCAACCAGTTGCCAAAAGCGATAGGTTTTTCCTAATTCGCTGCTGGTTGCGTACAAAAAAATATTTTATTAGTATGGTTACGTACGAGGAATTTTAATTCTCTGTTCACAACTAATAAGATTTAGAATATACCCTTAAGGTCAAAAACAAATATGCGAATGGAACCTTCATTGGCGGAGACCGTTTTAATTCGTTCACACTATCTAAGTATTAGCATTAAGTACTGTAAATAATAAGTACAATAAAGAGTATCTATCTAGGGTTTCTATGATAGAAGAGTCTTGTACTCTTGTAATGTAGTATTTTCTTTCTTTTTAACTCCATTCTGTACCAACTGATTACTATTTTTAATCGGAAATCCGTTCATAATTTATTGCTGCGATATTCTTTTTTCAAAAGTACACGAAACGATCGATGTCAGTAAAAATAAAATGGCGTCATGTGTAGTGAAGTGGCTCAATTTATCAGTAGATAAAATTCACGTCCATATTTCAAACATGGTACTTATTACTTAGATAATATTTATAGATAGTTGGGGCCACGTGATTGGACTAGCCCTGAGGCAGTTGGTTTTATCTATACGAAGTAGGTAGTATTATTAAATGGGGAATGGAAAAATAACATACCTAATATATTTTACTAGATGCGTCCTGCAAAGTTACCCGCGGTTAATTAGAGAAAATTAATTATATTAACAGTATTAAGTATTTACCAAGGCTTTGTTCGCAAAAGAGTGCTTTTGGCATTTCCAATCTGTACCAATAGATGGCGCTGGAAGTCGATTACCTACATCGCGCAAGTGTTTTGTTTTTTCGGTTCCCCTATAAGCCTCGTTGTTGTCTATAGAATTTATATCTTTGGAAGTAGTAGGAGAGCCACGCTTCGGCATGAGTAGGCTGGTTTGACCGGAGTGATTTTTAACCAAATCTTTGTCGCCCACAAGTTTGATGGTTCCATGTTAAAAATTGTGAGACTTTCCTTAGGTATTTAAATTATCTAAATAATTTAAACGCTATCAGAATATTGATATTTTGATACCGGAATATTTAGATTAGATATGTAAGTAGGTAAGTGTATTATATAGGTACCAACATATGATAGGTAACTTTAAATTAGGTAGGTACGTATCTGATATAAATGACATATTGAGACAATAATCAACGACACTCATAATGACGTCTACTTATCTTAAAATAAGAACTAGGCATTCAATTCTACGTATAGGTTGCTACTTTGCAGTTGGGTATTTTGAATATCTAAGGGTCCATCATAGTAGGACGAGCGTAGGTTTATCTATTGCACCTATTATCAAAAAAATACGAATTTAAATAATACTTTAGTACATGTTTTATAACATGAAGCGTTGGTATGATTACGCTATTTAGAATAGATAATGAAGTAACTTATAATAGCAATATTTGAAAAAAGAATATTGATTATTTATCAATGCCCAATTAAAAGAAAAAAAAATCACCACCGCCCACAATGTAAATTCGAAATTGAACGTGGCATTCCATATTCAAAAATGTGAGGCGTTCCTTATTTAAAATGCAGAGTTAATCGAAACAAAGCCGCGTCTAGCGTTCTATAAACAAATAGAGAAGGCGGCCATTTTGGTTCGTTAAAAACATTTTAGAAGGCGGAACTAGCTGGGTTTTTGTTCAAATTTCGATGCGCGCCCCTCCAATAGCGAGCGCGGGCGGGGCTTGTCAATTCGACTGACTTGACAAAGACAATGATGTTTTTTTCGTCGTTTTTCGATGACGCTAGGACGTCGTTTTTTTGTTGACCTCCGGCTCGCGTGTCGTGTTTTTTAGTTGTTGATCGTTTGGAGGTTGGCGTTTTAATTACAGCTTTTTTTATGGTTTTTTAACAGCGGAGTTTTAACTACTCGTGTTTGTTTTTAGACAGACTAACTCTACTTTTTGTCTTTACTCAAAGCAAATATTTAGTTAGTTATGCATTATGGCTTTACTTATCGCCAATATCAACAACTACAAAAATTTCCAAAAACGCGAGTTTTTGCAAAATGGTAGTCTTTTAATCCTCCAAAATTTACATTAGAACCTATACTTAAGTATAAGTAAAGTATTTTAAATAGAAGTGGCTTAAGCTTTTGTGCCTATACGAGTAACTGGTAATTTTTAAGATTCTATAAATTTAAAAATGGGGGTTATATGGGTTTGAAAAATGCAGACATTCTTTTTCACAATGACCTTAGTAGAATTAGCTCTACAATTAACATTAAAACTAATTAGTAGCCAGGGAAATGTTAATTTAATCTAGATATCTTTAAGGCAAGAGTGAACAGGCATCTTCTTAGTAAACATCCTAGACTCCATCGACGCATTCCATCAGACGAGATCGTGGTCAAGCCTTAGCCTATAAACAATAAAAAAATGAACAAAAAAGTTACAGCTCAAAATCAGGGCACACCAAATATTCTATTATTTTCCCTTTGACCTATTGACAAAAATATTTACGACCAGTGAACAGATAGAAATAACATTTATAATTAATTTTTCAATCGAATAATAATAGTTACCAGACCAAAAAAAAAGTATGATTATAAATCCCTTATACCATGCAAATGAAATAAAATGTAAGTACTTATAAGACCTCTTACTTACCGGTTACCATTTACTATAAGACCTCTTACTTACCGGTTACATATAGATGGGATCTGAAAGAGCCAAAAATTAATACCGTCGTAAGACCCAAAAGTTAAAAGGCATAAATAAAAAAAATATTTTGTCTGCTGTCTGTGCCTTACGACGATAAATAAGAAAAATGACTATAGTCCGAGGCAAGAAAGTGTAGTTATGACCTTGAGTGCGCAGAAACCAATTTTGATAGAAAGTCTTCTTTTTTACAAGTGCGCAAAATAACGGTCATCGCTATACTTTCGTGCCTCCAGCTATACAATAGGTTATTTTGGTAAATTTCTACTCAATTTAAAACAAAGCCGTTTATTAAAATAAATCTGAAAAAAACAAGTAATTAAGTTGATTGTAATCGACATTATTTCTGCGCAAACAGAGTGCTTGAGACAAAAGGCGGCAAGGGCTGCCCGAACACAGCCCTTAATTTGATTAGTCGCCACCTGTGACTGGGCTTATAGCGTTTTGTTTATAAAAATATTATTAATTGTGATTACAAGAAAGCCGGTAGATAGCTCCAAGTTACACTTTATTTTTTTATGTGTTAGGTAGCAGATGAGCAGGCGGATCACCTGATGGTAAGCAATTGCCGCCGCTCATGGACACTTGCAACACCAGTGGAGTTACAAGTGCGCTGCCAACCTTTTATCCCCTTCCCCCCCGGGTGGGCCTCCGGTACCCTCACTCACAGCGAAACAAAGCATAGGGGCTGCTTCACGCCGGTTTTCTGTGAGGCAGTGGTATCACTCCGGTCGAGCCGGTCCCATTCATGCCGAAGCGTGGTTCTCCCACAGTTAAAATATGGATAAGCCCCCAATGTCGTGAATAAAATTTAGAGGAGTGAAAAAATCCCGTAATTTTTAGAATAATCAATGTGTTTTAGGTGATAGGGATTTCTGAAAGTGGGTTCCTATCTGCAGTTATTTCTATAATGATACACCCAAAATGTTTGCGCTACCTACATTTTTGTTACTTATGTCCATTTCGAATGCCAGGAAGTTCGATAGATACCAAATAGACATCAGAGTCTCGATTCAAGTACCTAAATCCGACCTCTGGTAATAAGTTAATTCTTACACCTCAGTAGCGTAAGCTTAAAGTTACGGATATTTAAAGGGAATAGGGTATTTGACTAAATTTTTTTATGTGTTTAATCAATAGACCTCTCAATTTAAGAAACATTATTGAAAGAATTACTCGATTCTGATTTGAATTACCTGAGATATCATAACTTTAAGAGCACATATTTTGGGCAAGTCCCAAAAACGCTCTATACAAATGGCTACAGGCGAGTAGTGACGCTCACATGCTTGTATCCTGTATGCACGACTAGTAAATTTTGTTTGGTAGCTATATCAAATGTTTCGTTTAAGTAAATGGTTTTATAATAAAAGTTGGTGGAAAATGTACGGGTAGTTCAATGATATAATTATTTTTTTAAATTGTAATACTTTAATATTGACATGCCCATGAAACTTTTGAATGCTCATAAACCAGCTAGACGTATATTTTTAACTGAAATTTTGCCATTGGTTCTTATTTACCAGGCATTTTGGAAAAGTATAAATATTTTTTACTATATCGAGATAGTCAAATACCCTATTACAAATGTAACAATGAAATAAGTATACATTTATTTAACACCTTACACTACAACAGTCCATTGCACTGTCCGAATGCTTCCTGCTGACATTATAAACTTATTTCGACTCGTTTTGACATTACGCGACTTTTGATATTCACTTAAGCACTTTTACCACAGCGCAAAACACAACAGTGAGAGATATGTTTGCGTGGAACGAGCATCTAAAGTTAATCGTAGCGCATGTTATGCGTCGTAGCGTCGCTCGCTATGCTCCGTCGTAACGCACATTTGCGTCGTAGCGTACGCTATGCACCGTAGCGCTTACTTTACGTCGTAGTGCGCATTCGTAGACTCTGCAAGATTTAGTTTACGGCTAGTCCATCGTGGCTTCTACCACAAAATAATTACACACAGAAGGTAGACTCAGCCTGATTTTGAATTTAGAAGAGTTCGTTGACATATGCTAGGGTTGTTGCCCGGCATGAGTACATAAGCGCGCGGCTTCTACCACAGACCTCGACAGTTCAACAATCTTATGTCATAGGCTAGGATTAATGTGGTCAAAAAGGCGTATTTCACCGTTAGTGCGCATGCATGAGTACATGACACGTTTTTAGCTCTTAGTGGGCAGCCTACTTTCTGTGTGTAATTATTTTGTGCTTCTACTGCTACTCCATTCTGATAATTATAAAACGGGTAACCATGATTCAGTCGGTCTGGTTCCCCTGTTAAAAGAGAAGGCCAGAGGGCAGTCGCCATTGTAATTACCGGACTCCCTAAATCTTGAATCACTGTCGAAGCTTCGAAGCTTAGAACGCAACCAAAAATTATCCGTTGAGATAATATGAAAGAAATCAAAAGTGCACTTTGCATTTCTTTTAGTTTACACTGTGTCCGCTCTTTCGGCGATTTTGTATTGCGTCAAGATTTTTATTTTCCTTTTCATTATGATAAAAGCACTGACATTATGTGATATTGAGTTGGTTCATAAATCTATACAGGGTTGTTTGCAGACCTTTGAATGAATGAATGAATATGCTTTTTATGCACACAAAACAGAGGTATAAAACTTTAAAAAAAAACTAGTTATATTAGGAGTAATGTACAACAACGCGGTCTCCACTTCGGTCACCCCCAACGGTTGTCAGTTCTGCGGCAGTTATGGCCAGCCCACTGCCACTTCAGCTTGCTAATCCGGTGAGCTATGTCGATAACTTTGGTTCTCTGCCGAAATCACCACGATATGAAAAGAAATCAAAAGTGCACTTTGCGGTTCTTTAAGTTACACTGTGCCGCTCTTTCGGCGATTTTGTATTGCGTCAAGATTTTTATTTTCCTTTTCATTATGAATAAAGCACTGACATTATGTGATATTGAGTTGGTTCATAAATCTATACAGGGTTGTTTGCAGACCTTTGTGATGCAATTGACAAGTCTCGATCCATTTAGAGACTTAATTCAATAATAAAAAACAATAAATTGGACAAATAAGCGTTACATAGTGTCAACTTTTAGACCCTGAAATAAAATATCAGTCTATTCTATTGTCTCACTGCAGGACACAGGGCCTCTATCATAGAGGTCTAGTCATCGCTACTATGATAAAGTTAGGTTTAACCACCACGTTTGTCTAACGCGGATTTGTGAACGCAAACCCGAGCTGCGTTCGAAAAATTTGAAAAAATATTTAACGTTTGAAAAGTTTTTTTCAATTTTTTTTTCACGTTTTGTTAATTTTATTTGCACATCCTTAAATCTTGTGCAGTGCTCGATGCAAAAACTCAAGGTTTTCCTGTTTTTGACTGCGTTTTAATTAGAAAAATAAATGCTATTTCAAGTTATCGAAGCATTGAACTTATCGCGTTTCCCGACATGATGGGTGGCCGTGACACTCTCGCTGAATGTTACGGGTCAAATGCACTCTGAGGACACTTAAATCGGTTATAGTTCTTAAGACCTGTTTTTGTGCATAAAAGTGTCTATACTTATCGATTTTGTGTAACGAAAATACGATCTTTGCAACCAAAACCTAGCAACTATCAAAATATACAACGAGTAAAAAATATGCAATATAGGTACTTATCGGTGTGAAGACTTCACTGCCGAAATAGGTACAAACATCCAATTGAGCGAAAATAAAGCTGTTTCATACATTTGATTGTCAGCCGGATATTTTGTACGGAACAGCTGATTTTTTTTACACATTGAATCCTCATAAATGGTAGTAATGTCTCTACACGTGACGTACAAGTTAAGTATTATTGCATTGCTTTTTACACGTTGTAGGTATATGTAACCTAAATTTATTGCTTTAAAATATATCAAAATTCGAATGGGGAAAAATTAAAACGGCCCCATTGCTTGTTTATTAAACAAGCAGATTAAAATGTGGAGCATTGCCCTTATACAGGGATATTTGTTAAACGTCAACAACATTGCAGGGCCAGGTAGAATAAATAAACAGCAACATTAGTTAGACTGTAGAGAAATCTCACAAAAACACTTCCATACCCGAAACGTCAGGTATTCATTTCGGCCCGACCCTGGGAATCGAAACTGGGTCCCCAAGGGCAGACATAGACTTAAAGTGGGACCCCAGTGCGTGCGTCATGGCAATCTATCCTTTTTTGGACGTTGGACGGTCTTTTTGGACGACCTTAACGTCGTAAGACCCAAAAACCTTTTAAAAGCATAAAACCATTCATTTTCCATTGTGTCCTGCTGTTCTGGGCCTTACGACGATAAGACAAGTACTTTTTTGCACTAGGGGTAACTCGACCTGACCTCGTACCGTAAATCACGACAAATGCATCAATGTCGTAAACGCACGATGTATCTTATGCGGCGTTTTAAAATATTAAATCTACATGAGTGATGTCATAGCTGTAGGGTTGGCAACTACAGCGTTTAGCGCTTAAAATGAATTTATACAAGATATCTTAGGTAATTACCAATGTACAGCCACACATCAAAGTAGGTATTTTGATACAAAATGCTGGAGTGAGCTGGATGAGAGTGGCCGAAAATCGGGAGCGGTGGCGTGCATTAGGGGAGACCTATGGACCTATGGAGTCCAGCAGTGGACGAGTGTGGGTTGCTGATGATGATAATGCCTTTTAAAAAGTTTTTGGGTCTTACGACGATATAGTTAATGTTATTCTAGTTAGACGTTGGCAGCCCTGCACCGCGCCCAGCGTCGCCCATGTTTGCACACCATGTTTGCGCGTGTGCGGCAGCCCTTACGCTAATTGACGTGAAACCTGGCGTTTACGCCATTTGTTTCTTGAAATGCTCGAAAAATATTTGACGCCATTATGTATTGTTTGTTTTAGGTGATCAAAAACTCAATTAATTAAAGAGAATAAGCTCAGTCACCGACCAATTTCCAAAGGTCTGTTTAATCACTTGACATTGGCCAAATTAACTGTGTCCTGAACACAATACAGGCCAATAAACAAAAAAAAAATATATAGTACAATGTGCAATCGAGGTCGAGTTACGCCCTACAATCCAAAATAGCACTTGTGTCTTTTTATGGACAGTCCAAAGTCCATTATTGATAACTCTAAGTAACGCCATTTAGTTAAAAAGTACTAAATCCTCCGTTGCATACCTACCAATCGTCACTTACGGCCGCTGACAGAGACGTCATTTAAGCTAATGTTCAATTACTTAAGTATCGGTAGTCTTTATGCGTATTGAAATATAAGTGTCAATATATTTTCTTAAGTAACCAACTTAGTTAATCAACGACTCTGAGTGCGGCAGTTAGTTGCCTGTGTGACTTCGTAAATCATCTGACCATTTGGCTAGTGGTCTGCCTACTAATCCAATAATGGGTTTAAAATTCCAATAATGCCAAATAACGCTCTTATTTTTACACTGAGCGCAATGCTCCTTTTTCAAAATAGGGAAATTATGTTTTTTTTTTTCAATATAAGATTTAACTGACTTGATGGCCAATCTTATTCATAAAAATTTAAACAAGAGGACACATAACACGTTCTTTATTTAAAATTTGGACTTTTTTGTTAAATATGGAGTTGTTCCAAATTCGAATCCTTTTTATTATTTTAAAACTTATACTTACTCAAAAATTAGGTTAGTGCATTAACATAATTTACATCATTTAATTCATTGATTCTTATTTTCTTAGATATAAGGATGAAAATATTGTAGGTTTAACTGATCCTAAGCCATTATCATATTTGTATCTAAGCCAAGTTTTTTCACCTGCGTTCGAGTATAATGAGGAGATTATTCAATGAATAAGGTGCGTATGCGCACGCACACAGACACGCTCTGTGAACTAGTTCACGAGAATATAGCAGTTCAGTGAACATCATTAGTATAAATTAGTAGCTAATTAAGAAAAAAAATGGAAAAGATTCTGTGAAACTATGGTAAACTGAACCACATTTCTTCCGTGTTTTGGTAATTCGCATAAAAAAAAACAACTTTTTGCACCTAAAATGTCGTTCATGTGACTTGTCAAATTATGAAGGCCAGTTGACAAAAAATATCGACAAATATCCAAAAGTCTTAGAACCAATGTTGTTCAGAATGATTGGTAGAAGACATGCTTAAAGGGATGTATCTGTTCACAGATACACTCTGTAAGGATTTAAGTGATCACTACCATCAGGTGACCCATTTGCTCGTTTGCCTCCCCGTTAAAAATAAATTATAGACATATTGAACTCAACGAACGCGCCATAATGACAATCTAACGTTGAACGCGTAACCGAGTGCCGCACGCAACGCCGCGCGGCGCGCTAGTTCACGCAATGTCCGATTATGAGACACTCGACATTGAAAATAATACAGTGTGTATCTGTGAACGATTACATCCCTTTAAGCAAGTTTTCTATCCACCAATCATTCAGAAACTATTGTTGTTCTTTAAAATAATCGACGAATTTTCAAACGTCTTGTTTGGAAATGTATGTGTTTGATAGTAAGATGGGAGTCGATTGAAGAAGTTTGACACACTTTGATGTGTGGCTGTATGTACATAGTTATAAGAATATTGGTTTGTGTAAAGATGTTTTTTTGTATTGTTATTATTTTTGTGTGTATGGTAAATAAATGGTTTAAATGGATTAAATTCGTCGATTTTTTTGACTTGCATTAAAAATTTACAAGTCACGTGACCGACTTTGTACGAAGGGTTTAATTTATTTTTGCGGATGTCCTCTACCAAACATTAGGGTATTTGACTAAATTTTTTTATGTGTTTAATCAAAAGACCTCTCAATTTAAGAAACATCACTGAAAGAATTACTCGATTTTGATTTGAATTACCTGAGATATCATAACTTTAAGAGCACATATTTTGGGCAAGCCCAAAACGCTCTATACAAATGGCTACAGGCGAGTGACGTCACATGCCCGTATCCTGTATACGCGTCTAGTAAATTTTGTTTGGTAGCTATATCAAATGTTTCGTTTAAGTAAATGGTTTTATAATAAAAGTTGGGTGGAAAATGTACGAGTAGTTCAATGATATATTATTTTTTTTAAATTGTAACTACTTTAAAAATGGACTTGCCCATGAACCTTTGAATGCTCATAAACCAGCTAGACGTTATATTTTTAACTGAAAACTTTTGGCCATGGTTCTTATTTACCAGTATTTTGGAAAGTATAAATATTTTTTACTAAATCGAGATTAGTCAAATTCCCCTTTTCGAACAACACTTATCCAACAACTTTTCGAAATTCATATAAAAATTGACTCCCCATACAAAATTACCATGCCACGAGACCGACTTTGTATACATCTGTTTTTGAAATACTGTTAAAATATAATAGAAATAAGTATATTTATTTATTGATACATGTTGCGAACATATAAATAGTATAAACTATATACCTTTAGGTACAGTGGCCAGCACATCAAGTTACTACAATCTGTCAATTCCCTCAGTTGATATGAACCAAACACGTTGACATAAAAGTGCAATGGGGTTCGTTGAAGAAATTTGACAGATTGTAGTAACTTGATGTGCTGGCCACCGTACCTATATCACTCGCCGAAAACACATCGTTAGGCGTGGATTTTGCTTTATTCCGTAACACGTACCTATAAACACTCGACTTGATATTAATGATGATGTGTAAGAATCGGCCCCTCCGTGGTGGCGGCCATTACGGCTCTTCTCGAATACTTTGCCGCTCGCGACAGTTATGGCCCGCGTGGTTATGTTGCCACTAGTTCCTTCTCACGGGGTCATGGCAACGGTCATAAATAAACGTTGACTGGTAGAAAACGCCACTGCGCATTAATTTTGCCGTTGGTGTAATAAACCCTGGGAGAGCCACGCTTCGGCATGAATGGGCTGGCTCGACCGTAGTGACTGGCGTAAAGCAGCGCCTGCACAGCTGCTTGTCGGCGCCGGTCTTCTTCGAACTTCTAAGAATGTTGGTCCAGGGTGGTGGTTCGAACCACAATCTTTTGGCAACGAGGCAGGGTCACTACCAAATGCGCCATCCGGCCAGTTATATTGTCATTATGGTACGTTCGTTGAGTTCAAAAAAGTACCTGGAGGGAGACCTATTTTTGAATTGTCGTGTCACTTAAAAATGAGCGCATGATTTTTGACATCCGCATTTTTGAATCATTCGAAAACGAGCGAATTGCAACGAGTGGTGTAAACCACTCGTTTCCGTGAGGCGAGTGAAGTTTCCGTGAGCATTTACGTCAAATCACACGTCAAATATTAATGAGTTAACACTATACTTTGACAAGATTGGCGACACACTAAGCGAGGTGATTTCAAAAATATGGAAAATTATGAATCATGCGACTCACGAGACGACGTGACTTGCAAAACGAGTAGTTTTGTTTGGACGAAGCGAAAATTCAAAAATAGGTCTCCTTTGGTCTGTGTATCTAGCGGAATTTTCGCACGCGATATTTTCCATTGTGTCCCCGCCGAATTTCTAGTAAAAAAAATAAAATCGCCATTAATAAAAATCAAATATGGCGTCCCTAGCGGGCCGAAAGCGTTTTTTGTTTTTAAATAAACAATCCTTTCTCTTTGAATCGAGTGAACTGACCTACCGCAAGTCTTTCTTTATTAATGCAAGATGCAGGGCAGCCGGCTGCGTGTGCGCAGGGTGCACACACATCGACAAACTGCATTTTTGCACGCCAATATTACGTTCATGTTATACACAATTGAGTTATGTTTGAGAAGTTCCAAACATACGGCGGTTGTGATCACCAATCCGCATTAGGCGAGCGTGAATGAATGAATGAATGAGCTTTTTATTGCACACAAAACAGAGGTATAAAACTTAAAACTAGTTATAACAGGAGCCATGTACAACAAAGGCGGCCTTATCACTATGAGCGATCTCTTCCAGGCAACCTTTGGGTAAAGGACACTTGATATAGGTACGTGGTGATAAACCTTAATCCCATCATAGCAGCGAGCTAAAGTATGTTTCGAATTCTGGAACATAGCTCGGGTTTGTGATCACCAGTCCGCATTAGGCAAGCGTGGTGATTAAGCCGAATCCCATCATAGTAGCGGTGACTTGATTTCTATGATGGAGGCCTTTGCCCTGCAGTGGGACAGTATATAGGCTGATACTTTACTTATACATCATTGGGGTACGTAGTATACGGCATTTTGTTTGTATAACACAATTTTAACTAACGCGGTTTCACCCGCGTATATTTTTGCTAATACTTGTACTATTATGTATTCTGTGCTAATACTTAAAATATCTTTATGAGTCTCTTGTCTTCTGAGTCTGTCCTTCTCGTCAGAGTCAACTTTTCGATGCTTTTTTCGGTGGCAGAAGCGCATTATGTCTATTTATTTTTAGTGATATCTTGTGTATCAACATGTTATATGTTTAATTACATGTAAATTCTACAGTATTTGAAAATAACTAGTCTTAATTTTTTTCGTGCTTGAACCATAATATAGACCAATTTTATTTACTTTAAAATTAAAAATTAACCACGCATTTTCATTGTTAATGCTCATACTAATACAAAAGTAACTTTTCACTATTTATAGATATTTTTTACACCAGTTACGTAGGTCCCTGTAAATTAACTACCCCGAAAAGCACTCTACCTACCTATTAAAATAATTACTATTTTTCGTATACCTACATATCTACAATAAAATGCAACTAATGATACCAACCACGAAACGCTAGAAAAAAAAACCGTTTAAAAATCTAACCATCGAGACAAAGAAGTCCCAAAAACGAATCTTCGCGATGGCGACCATCTTTATCCCCCTCACACAATAGCCCTTATTCACCCAAAACTATGTTCCAAACTCAAACCAATCAAATGAGCCGTCCCGTTATCTGCGTTCGAAATTCGAATCCTGATTCCTGACCCATCCCAACACTACGCACTTTTCCCGTGCGTGCACACAAAGATGACTTACGCACACTCGCTCAGAGGAACGACACAAAAAATTACGTGAACGAAAAATGTTGATGGCTTCACGCACACACGCAAAAGTTCGCGACGTTGCATACAACGGTGAATGTCAGTGAGGCTATCACTTTTTCGGCGTACGGTAGTTGGACTTGCGTACTGAAAGGTTGAAGACATTTTTTTTTTTATCTTACATCATCATCTCAGTGTGTTCCTAGTTAACGTCCAAAGCTGTTTCTTTGGAGCCGAAGGTACGCTTGGGCCACAATTCATGATTTGGAATGTTTAGGTAATTCATTGTCATTTTCCAGATATTTTTGTTTTAGGGTCTGGGGGTTTGTGGTATCTTTTTGATCTTGTTTCTTTAAGAAATACTGATGGGGTGATGGGGCATACCTCATTGCCCACGTCAATTTTCCATGGTACGCCACTGTAATACCTACAACTAGGAAAAATCTTCGTCTGGGACCAGAAATGTATATTATCTCAATGTATAAGTACCTATATAATATTTCCTTCATCTTTAGCGGTCAATAAAATATTTGATAGCAGTCACATCTACCAATCTTGTTTCTCTAAATCCTGGGTCATTCTCATTAATATGTCATTGCCGTGGCTGTCTTTAAATCACATACCTCCAAAATTAACATCAGATTCTTTAAACTTCAGAACCAGATGTGAATTTCAGATGTTGGATTTGAAGGCTGTCACTGTAATGACATATTTATGAGCATGACCCTCCTACACTGTTGATCGTAAAGGTTTGTCTCAAAAAAAGGAATAGGTACTTAACCCATGTTCCGTTACCCTATGATTATCTGATAGGTATGCCTTTATAACGGACTTTGCAAGAAAACTCACAAGTGTTAAAGCTAATTAAATCTAGTGTAGAATGAGTTGAAAAACGTAGGACTCCTAATCTATGTCAATGTCAGCATTCGTCAATTAAAGTCGTACCGCGCATGCGTCCTAATCAAGCAAATTTTAATGCAAGCCGTCTTGCCTACTCTTAAGTGGTTGAATGGAATGCATCTAATTGCCCTTGAAATTATAGTGGATTTTTTTATTTTTGCGTCGTGTTTGTAAATGTTAGAAACGTCTAAGCAGTTCTGTTTTTAACGCAGTACGGGGTTCGGTTAGTTTAATTGGCAGAACAGCCACTCATTATGTGGAAGGTTGTATGTTTAAGTCCCACCTGGATCCTTCAAGGATTTTTAAAGTGCATTATTTACTTATTAGCTTTTGCCCGCGGCTACTCGCGCCCCCCACTTCCCTAAAATGGGGGGTTAGAAAGAGGCAAAAAGTAGCCTATGTTACTCTCCATCTCTCCAAACTATCTCCTACTTAAAAATCACGTCAATTTGTCGCTCCGTTTGGCCGTAAAAGAAAGACAAACATACAGACACACTTTCCCATTTATAATATTAAGTATTGTACTGTCTTTAGCTGTTGTTTCACTCATGTATTATGTTTTTTTTATGTAATAGGTAGCAGACAAGCAGGCGGATCACCTGATGGTAAGCAATTGCCGCCGCCCATGGACACCTCCAACACCAGTGGAGTCACAAGTGCACTGCCAACCTTTTATCCCCTTCCCCCCGGTGGGCCTCCGGTACCCTCACTCACTCGGCGAAACACAGGACAGGAGCTGCTTCACGCCGGTTTTCTGTGAGGCAGTGGTATCACTCCGGACGAGCGATGTATCTGTGCAATAAAGAATATCTATCTATCTATCTCCCACCAGGTGGACCGACGATGTGGTGAAGGTCGCGGGAGTCCATTGGATGCGGGTGGCACAGGACCGATCTGTGTGGAGAAATTTGGGGGAGGCCTATGTCCAGCAGTGGACGTCTATTGCCTGAAATGATGATGATGATCTATCTATCTATGGATACAACATAATTCTAAGGTTAGAGAAGTTACCTCACTGTCTCTTCTCAGAGTACACACGCACCGGGCGAAGGCCACGCCGCGAGTTCGTTCACCCCAGCTTTTTTCGAGCCCGCACCAAGTAGTGATCGCGTCGCGCGTTGGTCGTTCGCTTTGAGGTTTTTTGCATTTTTTTTTATGAAACTTCGTAAGAACTTCGTTCGTTGACTCGTCTTGGCAGATGAGTATGATGAGGGTAGCGTGGAATTGTGAAATTTGTTTTGTTATTTTTTTGGTTTGTAGCACCAAAATGGGATGGGACGCTCTTTGTTCTACCATAATAGTAACAGTTGCGGACTCAGATAAATAAAGGAATTGATTAAACATGCAATAACACCTAGTAGCCCCAACAAAGCATTCTTTTTTTAAAAGCAAATGAAAAAAAGACAATAAATATAAATATGACTTAATTAAAACAAAACAATACACCATCGTTCTATATTAAAAAAAAATGAGTAATTAAAAACAATAAAATTGAATCTAATATTGCCAAATAAGGTTACATACTAGTACATTTAAAAATTACTTTTGTTTTAGGCTCTACCGCAGTTGAACGAAACAAAAAACTCAAGATCGTTCACTTGGGCGCATGATGGTCTATTTTTATGCATGAGAATGGCTCGGTGATGTCAGTTGGCTTTTTGTCTTTTTACTTCGTAGTGTATGCAGAAATTACTGCACATGTTCCACACATGCCTCTTATTCCGAGGAGCATAAGAGTCAAAACTGCCGAAATAGTACGTAAACTTCTGCTGTTCACCCTACGCCCATGTAGCATCCGGTTAGTTTTGATTGCAAATAGTCGTTTGCGTCTATTTTTACTTTTATTACCATTGATTTTAATGTAAAGTTGGTCCGTTATGTTCGGAACATCTGCCTGCGACTTGGTTCGTTCGTAATCTTAATGAATTTCGTGTTTTAATGAGAAGAGCAATAACTTGGAATGTGCAATTTTTTTTATAGCAAACTCCTAAGCTGTTTATGTGTTAACAAAAATAAATTGTGCGTGAATGGTTTTATTACACACTCACTTTTTATCATCATCTAAAATTTTATTTAAGTATCTTGCTGTTTTAGAAATAATTAACTGCACTGTAATTAAGAAAAATAGCAGCCATCTCTTACATTTCAATGACTTTTCTATCTGTTTTCAGCAAAGAACAATTTTTTATTAGATTTTTTAATGATTATTGATCCGATAGTAAATGTTCATATAAAGATCATGACATCCTGTTCTACTCATTTAAGAACAAATACTTAACGTGCACTACCAATGAAAAAAGCCATTTTGTGTTACAACTAAGCCAGTGAAATTGTTCTAAAGGAAGTATTTAAAGGTGATTGTTAATAAACTGTTATTTTAATTGTTAGATTTTTTGTAGATAAAAAAATCCGTGAAAAAATTTTCTATCATTTTTCGGGGAGAAGGAGAAATGGTTAGTAGCACTCACAAATGTTTGGAGTAACAAGACTCCACCGTTCACGCTTGCTAGTGCAGTTAGTCTTTATGAAGCTTTGCATGTCGTTATACCATGGTGCAAACGTACCCCGAGCTCCTATGCTATGGTTTCAGATGCAAATGACACACTTTTAAAATTTAATAAGCGTCTCACTATAATATTGCATGTAATGTCTCTATTTTGGACTTATAAATAAATACAAATTTATTTATTTTATAAGCACCGGCAGAGGAACCGCCGTTCCTTTCAAATCAATTTCTACCCTATACATGGCAATGAACAAGCCTCAAACATGCCTGGTCACTGTTGCCAGTGATGTAAATGTCCACCGCACCGGTTAGACCAGAACTGCGATATGCAGTTTTTCATCCGACACCGTTAACTCCGACGTAACACGCTCGACATCTGAATACGAAATAAGAATCAAAACGGTGACTGAACCTTAGAACCATTGGGAAACATTGTGTGGTTAGCTCGAATTTATAAAACGATTTGGAAATTGCACAATGTTTTGCTCTTTACTAAGAAAACTCACTTCGGTTCGTTCTTCGGTTTGCTAGCACTGGAAATAAAGAGAAACAAATAATTCGTACCCCGTTTAATTTTAGTCGTATTGATCCTAAAGCCCTCATAATAGGTAACACGAATAAAGCCACTTTAGCATAACAGATCATCAAAACAGACAAAAAATCTGCTGCTCCAAACATTACTGCCTGCTGTGAATATAATGTAATTTTTCGTATGGAACAGTTGATTTTCATTTTGCTTATTATGAGAGCTTCGGGAGGGAAAATTTGACGGTGTATAATATATAAAAACAAAAAATATCGCATACCTCCCTATCAAGAAAAGGAAAAATTCTCTTCGTAGAAGTTGTATGCACATATCTACTAGAAAAAAGTAATCGTATTCTTGTTATTAAAAGTGAACACCTTCAAAGCACGAATAATTTGTATTCATATTAAATGTCTCAAATTCTTGGTAGTTAATTCGAATCGAATGTTCGGGGTAGTAATAAAAATAACATTAAAACTCTTACAAGTATCAGAACAAGAATATGTGCAAAGAAACGTGTTATGCTTTTTATAAAGTTTTTTTGCTTACAGTGAATATCCGTAAATGTGAGTAAGTACCTACTTATTAAAATGCAGATAGCTAATTAACTAGGGAGATACTATGTCTCACAGTTCTTTTTCTATTCTGAAAGCTTTATTTACAAGCAAAAAAGCTTTTATTATTCTCCATTAATAGGGAATCTTGACTTCTTTATCAAAGCTTTGTGTTATGAGAACCAGAAAATGTTACATTGTTAAGGTATAGATTAGGAAAAGTTGATCATTGTGTGTATGTTTTACACGTAATTTTGAGCAATCTCTCACTTAGGATATCATTAATTATTGTGATCATAAAAATAATAATCAACTTTCTTTTTTAGTTATCTTAACTCACTGATAGTATAAGTGTTTGTTTTGGCAATATTACCTCTAATATAGTATATAAACCATAAAAGACAGGTTGGTTTAATCAAACTTTATTTTCATCTAAAATCAAAATAAAATCTTTCCTCCGCATAAATAATACGAACGCCTCTAACACTAAACAAAACACGAATCAAACAAAAACAACCATATACCAGCCAATCCACAATCCGACCACATCTAACAAAAAAAGAGCTAAAAAACCAGCCGTCTTCACGACCAATCCACATTAGGCCTATTATATTATTCCCAACCTAGGCCAACATTCGGCGCCGCGGGCCACCCCAATTCCGGCCCTAACCTACCCCAACGGCGCGTGTGTGCGTGAGCGATGCGGCGACGCGTTCTGAATTCGAATTTGAAATTTTGAATTTCGAATCGTGGCTTCGGATTTGAAGTCAATTAGGGGCATTGTTGCTTGAGTTTGATATTGAGGTGTTTTATAATAAGGTCGTTTTTTGCTTAGCGTTAAAAGTTTGAATTCGGAAATTCGTAATTTATAGGTAGCTCAAATCATGTTCCATTAGAAAAAATTCAAGGATTTTCAAAATTAAGTGAATGAAATAGCCAAATATGCCAAATAATTAAATTAAAAATTTATTGAGTCATTGTCATTCTTTAAACAACTCTACCTATTTCATTGTACGTATTTGGCGATAATTCAATTTTTAAGACGAAAACTTCACCTATGAAACTAAAAAAATTGTGAAAACATGAAACTTGCCAGAAAGACACAATTTTGTTTAACTCATTGTGCTCGCTTACGCACGCGTGGTGAACGCGGTAATGCGTTGCAAACTTGCACATTATGTGCAGTTCACGACCTTTGCACACAAACGCTTATGTCGGTCAGCCGATCAAAAACAGATGTGATGGCGTCTGTATTTTACTTTTGACGAGAATACTTAGTCCATGTAATGAAAAAAACATCCCACCAAAATATTGTTTAGATAAATAATACACGTCATCCAAACCAAATTTTAATGGTAAAAGTTAAAGAAAGCAGCTTGATTTAAAGGCTTTAAAAAGAAAAATCACGTTTTTAATTTTCATTTTATAATCTCCCGATCACATTCATTATCCAATCCCAATTTATTCAGAAATCTAAAAATCGCACTTCCAACACGCCCGACCCATATACCCGGGCGTGCGTCTGTGTGCGTGCCCCACAATACGAAATTGCCCCGACCGTGTGCGTGCCCCGCTGTGTGCGTCGCGTCTTCACTCGGAATTCCAACTTTAAAATTGAAATGAATGACGCTTAGGTCGCCGACCTTACCCAATGGTGATTTCTTTTTAAAATTAAAACTTTTTCCTCCGCGCTATAATTTCGCTCGGCGTTTTTGCGTAACGTTCCATTTTCAAATACCGTAGGTTAGGATTCTTTTTTGCCTATTAATAGCGGTGTAGAAACTTTTTGCGTATTTCGAAATTGTTTTTGAAAACTTTTTAAGAGTTGAGTAAACGGCTGACCCTTTCCTCTTTTGTTGGCTGACATTGTGGACGGAAATATGTCAACTCGGGTCGTTCACCTCGCTTGTTTTAATTTTCCGTGAGTTGATTTCAAAACTTATAGAACTTCAAGTTTTTCAGAGTTGGGAAACGAGGCTTATAGACTTTAAATAAATGAATTAATCATTTAAGTAATCGGTCAAAGGAAAGAAAAAAGTAAAACATTTTTTTTTTATAATTTATTGATGTTCTTTGATACTTTACTAGTAAGTAGGTAACCATGTTTTACATAATCTCAGCAATGTTCTCGATATTAGAAGACGCCTTACATCGAAACCGATCTTGATCCTTAAATCCCTACGCCCTGGAAATCGTGTCAAGGAAACTCTTTGTATGTAACTTAATACTAGTAGCTTATTGAACAGTTTTAATTATTATTTGCCTATAATACCTATTTAGAAAGTTTGAAATTTGTAAATAATTTCTCGATAAAAAATACCAGTAGGTATGTCGTGTAGGTTCTAACATCAAATTTTATAGGCTTAAGATAATAGGTAATAATACAATTTATTGTTTACTAGCGGCCGCCCGCGACTTCGTCCGCGTGGAAAAGTAACTTTTGAAATGAACCGATAGATGGCGCTGTGTCCAATTACATCGCGCAAGCGTTTCGTGTTTTCGGTTTACCTATAAGCCTTGTCGTTGTATATAGAAGTTATTTCTTTATTAATAGTATAGAAGATATAGAAGATGATAAATTTGGTTTTTAGGCGCTCTTTTACGAAGGATCCATTGGCGGCGGTACTTTAGATAGATCTTTAGATTTAAGTAGGTAGGTACCTACTCTTTATTGTACCTACTTACAAAATATTACAGAACCTAATGCCAATATAGTAATTCTTACCTAATAGCTTATAGCTCAGGGATCTCGGGTTTTTTTATGTGATAAGTGGCACACGAGCAGATGGATCACCTGGTGGTAAGCGATTATCTCCGCCCATAGACACCCGCAACAGTTGCGTCACAAGTGCGCTGCCCTTTTCCTCAATTGGGCCTCCGGTACCCTAACTCACTCGGCAAAACACGCGCAGGCGCTGCTTCACGCCGGTCTTCTGTGAGGCCGTGATTACTCCGGTCGAGCCGGCCCATTCATGCCAAATCGTGGCTCTCCCACGGTTAAAGTTTCTACGATTTTAATTTTTTTATGCTCAATCCTACAAATGATGCTAATAAGCCGAAGATCCATAATTGTGGTGAACATTTGACGGCCTCGATGGCACAGTGGCTAAGATGAAGCGTAAAAGGTCCCGGGTTCGATTCCCGGTCAAGTAAATTTAAATAAACTACTATTTCTAAGTTTTCTTGGGTCTGGGTGTTTTTTTTTTTATGTTATAGGCAGCAGAGCAGGCGGATCACCTGATGGTAAGCAATTGCCGCCGCCCATGGACACATGCAACACCAGTGGAGTCACAAGTGCGCTGCTAACCTTTTATCCCCTTCCCCCCCCGATGGGCCTCCGGTACCCTCACTCACTCGGCGAAACACAGCACAGGAGCTGCTTCACGCCGGTTTTCTGTGAGGCAGTGGTATCACTCCGGTCGAGCCGGCCCATTCATGCCGAAGCATGGCTCTCCCACAGTTCTGTTCTAGGTAGACGCTCCTAGTTATTTCGTCATCTGGTACTACTAATATAAAAAAAATACGGTCCGAAGTCTGGAAGTTGGCAGCCTTGTACCCGCGTGCCTTGGAAAGCGCGTTAGCCTTTGGTCCTGCGACCGATCCCTCTTCAGCCATGTCAATAGAGAGTGCACCTGTGTTTGCGCATACACTTGAACACTATAATTATAGAATCAGAATCAGAGCTTTATTTGCAAAACGAATGTAACATTTGTATACAGTTAGTCAGTACATTATAATACAGTTTCAATTTCGTTTTACCGGTTCATGATGTACCGATGTGCAAATATTTGGGAATATTACAATTAAAAATATAAGGTTTAGTTAATATAATACAATGTCAAGAAATTCTAATATGATATGCTATACAATACAATTAATTTATGTCAATTTGGGTGATTTAAATAGTCATCTAATTTATAAAAACAAGGCATTCATTCGCTTTTTAAATAGATTTAAAGATAACTCTCCCTTTAAAAAATTTGGCAATTTGTTGAAAATCTTAATGGCAGTTGGGAAAACGCTATTCTTATATTAAAAACTGAGTTGCATTTTGGATTCGTTACGGTCGGCCGCCGTAGTCGGATTGGTGGATTATAAATTAATTAAAGTTATTTCAATTTTAATTAAGCACCACTAACGCCCTCTCTTCCCACCGAAAGATATCCCCAAAATCGCAACTTCCGGTTATTAAAAAAAATGACAAGCCCTTCCTTTCCTGGGTTCCGTAGGCGTATTTCCCCATAGGCGTGCGAGCAGGACGCACTATTTAGGGAGCATGGTGTGTGAGAGGGACAGAGGGAGGGCGACGACCTTTAAACAAATCGTTGGTAGAGAGGGTTTGGTTTCAGTATGGTCAGCAGATAAGTGGATTAATTAAAGGAAATTAAATTAATTTGATATTTTTTATCATCCCAAAAATATTTCAAGTAATTTTATAATAGTTTAATCTTTTTCTAAAATCACACAAATCAAGAAGTACTTACCTTATTTTAAAGTTTCTTGAGTTTACTACCAAATATTGCACAAGTGTGTACACAATTTAGAACTCATTTTCTCATGACCACGATTATCAATAACTTTTATTTTAACACTCTTATGCACCGTGATATTTTGATTAAAAAGACATATTTCACCAAGGAAGAAGATAGAAGCATAAAAAAATGTCTTTAATACAAATTGCACCAATCAGTTGATATTTTTTGTATTGCAAAGTTTTTTTTAGATTCAATCTAAGTTTCTTAGGTAAACATGTTTATGTTTATTTGTAAAAAGCCTTCAATAAGTTTCTTAGGTAATTAATAAAATACAGTTTATATCTAATAATACACAAAATAAATTAATGTTTGAATAATGATGTTTTTTTTAGTACTCTTAAAGTCGTCACAATTAATAAAATCTAATGGCAGAGTCTGAACTAATACTGTTAGATTGCACATCATTAAGATAAATTAAAAGTAAATTGTACTAAATGGTTAAACTGACTTCTACGATTTAAACAAATAGTGACTTACAAGTTAAACACAATAAGACTGAGTTAAATGCCAGTTACATAATTTATGGGGTATTATTGTTAAGCCCGTTTATATTTAAAGTTTGATTTAAAGGCCTATGTTTTACAAATTATTCTGTCGTTATCTGTCACGAATGCTTTTAAAGCTTGGACTAAAACTTCGTTAAAAGTATTTTTTTATCGATGGGACACCATTTATACGCGACCGAATAAAAATCAGGCGCAGGATCAACAGCTTAACATACTTACTGAGGCACTAGAGTACAAGACCGCCATGTTCCAAGACTTCGGGCTGACACTAAATTTCCTTGCAGGAAAACTGCCAGCATACAATTTTGGCCCACCGTGGCAAAATCGAACCCGGGACACCAAGCGCAACCGTCGTGTCGCTTGAAAATGCGACTCACTAACCACTGCGCTACCGAAACAGTCAATAAAGGTTACTTTGACTTTTACTCCAGGTTCTAAAGCGACGGCTTGGGACGTAGCTGGAAATGATTTGATAAAAAAAAGTATGTGGTGTGGCAGACGACCAGACGGATCACCTGATAGTAAGCGATTGCCGCCGCCTATTAGCCACTATATTACAAAAAAAAAATTATTAATCGTTTTTGTTGACGGTACATTTATCTAGGCACCCTGTCCCTATGTTCGGTTCAGACCTAGTCCTGTCTAGGCGAAAAATGGCTAGGGCGCACACACACACACACACACACATACAAACACTAATATACACACATACACTCCAGGGGGGACGCGTCGGCTAGTGTTAACAGTTCCTCTATCTACGGTCTGATTACGATAGCTTTTTGAAATTGGAATGTTTTCTTTTTTCGGAAATGACTTTTTTGTTCGTAATGATTTCGCGCATCGAACTGGCTGGTTTTTTTAATTATACGTTTCTGAGGTTGGTGCTTCGTGAGAGAAAAAGATGATGTGGCGATTTCATAGATTTACTTAATATTTTAGTGGATACTACTAGCACAAATATACTTTGTGCTACTAGTGTACAAACGATTCAGCCTGTATCAGCTGACACTTTTCTTAAGTAACTTAGAGGTATAATAAAAAACACTAAGTTGTTCTACCAACTATTCTGAACAACATTTGATCTACTTACGACTTACGAAAATTCGTTTCGACTTCCCATACAAAATGACGAAGTGACCGATTTTGTATGAAAAGTCGAATTTTCTTTTATGCGAATTACCAAATTTTGTAGAAAAACTATTGTTGGGAATAATTAGTAGAAGACGTCATGGTTAAAGAGATCCTATTTTTTATTACTATTAAAAAGGCGAAAGTTTGTAAGTATGTATGTATGTTACTCTTTCACGTTAAAACTACTAAATGGATTTGAATGAAACTTTACCACAATATAGCTTATACATCAGAATAACACATAGGCTACAATTTTTGAGGTTTCTACGAACCTGAAGTCCACGCGAACGAAGTCGCGGGCAAAAGCTAGTTTGAAATAAATTCACACAACATCTCGTAAATTTCTCGTACATTATACAGTCATCGCTATACCATTATAGTTATAGTGTATAGTTGTGAATTGATCCCATTATTAGGCTTGCTTAATGCGGATTTGTGATCAGTGATCAAACTGAGCTACTCGTACGTTCGAAAAATTTGGAGTTGAACCCCGAACTCATGGCCCGGTACTTAAGCCATTACCATGGCGTTTGCACTAAATGTGTGTTTTTTTTTATGTGATAGGTAGCAGACGAGCAGGCGGATCACCTGATGGTAAGCAATTGCCACCGCTCATGGACACTTGCAACACCAGTGGAGTTACAAGTGCGCTGCCAACCTTTTATCCCCTTCCCCCGGGAGGGCCTCCGGTACCCTCACTCACTCGGCGAAACACAGCACAGGGGCTGCTTCACGCCGGTTTTCTGTGAGGCAGTGGTATCACTCCGGTCGAGCCGGCCCATTTATGCCGAAGCGTGGCTCTCCCACAATTAAATTTACTTAAAAACGATTATGTTTCATATTTTTTTATATTAAATCAAGAACAAATTTTCACCAACATGTATCTATTACCGCTGATCATAAGCCCGAGATACGTTCGAAAAATTTGGAGTTGAACCCCGAACTCATGGCCCGGTACTTAAGCCATTACCATGGCGTTTGCACTAAATGTGTGTTTTTTTTTATGTGATAGGTAGCAGACGAGCAGGCGGATCACCTGATGGTAAGCAATTGCCACCGCTCATGGACACTTGCAACACCAGTGGAGTTACAAGTGCGCTGCCAACCTTTTATCCCCTTCCCCCGGGAGGGCCTCCGGTACCCTCACTCACTCGGCGAAACACAGCACAGGGGCTGCTTCACGCCGGTTTTCTGTGAGGCAGTGGTATCACTCCGGTCGAGCCGGCCCATTCATGCCGAAGCGTGGCTCTCCCACAGTTGAAAATACAAAAGGTTTTTGTAAAGGCTCGTAACGTGATATCTCCACGTGTTGTTTGTTGTTTAATTCCGTTGTTGACGCAGTTGTTGACCGACGACACGTCGCGCGTGTCATCTCCTCACAGATGAGGATCTGCGGATTTTGTTACGTTTTTCGGTAAATATTCGGCGGCCTGATTGCACGTTACTTGGTCACGCGCAAATCGATAGTAATACATTATAGATATGAGCGCCGATGGATAATTCCACGGCGGCGGCGTAGGGTAAATAAAATACGGCGGCGGCGGCGCGCCGGCGTGGATGACATTATTTTCAAGGCGTGAGGAACGAGGGGGGGGGGGGTGTATTGTTAATTTCCTTTACATTTTAAAATAAATTACATTTTCTAAAGACTAAATTAGCATCATTAACATCGACACAATTAATACAAAGTTAGCTTTCTCCTGAAGCTAAATATTTGTGAACCAAAAATCGGGGAAAGGGGGTTAAGGTTGGGCAGCGCCACTTGTGACTCTACTTGGTTGTACCTGTCGGGGCGGCGCGCCGAGCGGGTTTGCTCGACGGCGGGCGCTGATCAGGGGGGCGCGCGCGGCTCATATCTTAATACCATTTATGTTTAGCCATATTTTAATATTTATAGAGCTGTGAGTCTTGGAGGGGAAGGGGGATTAAAGGTTGGGCGCGTACTGATGACCTCTACTGGTGTTGCATGAGCTAACCAACACTAAAAAAAACAAATAAGTATTCCTTTTTTTTAGCTCTTCAACTAAAAAAGGAAAAAAACTTAAAAAAAAACACTCGTTTTCCGTCTCTTTGGAATAAAAAAAGAATCAGCGTATACAGGATGTATCTGTGAACATTTACATCCCTTTAACCACGTGTTCTATCAACCATACTGAACAACATTTGTTCTATGACTTTTGAAAATTCAATAAAAAAAAATTCATCTTTCCATACAAAGTCGGTCACGTGACTTGGTCATTTTGTATGGGAAGACGAAAATTTTTTCGTGAAATTTGGAAAAGTTGTTGAACAAATGTTGTTCAAAATGGTTGATAGAACACGTGGTTAAAGGGATGTAAATGTTCACAGATACACCCTGTATACTATCCCACTGCAGGGCAAAGGCACAAACTAGTGGCAAAGGCTCCATCAAAGAAATCAAGTCATCGCTACTATGATGGGATTAGGCTTCATCACCACGTTTGCCTAATGCGGGTGATCGGTATCTTGGTATTAGCACTACTCTACAGACATCCCTGTTCCAATTGAGTCCACTAAATTGGCATTTGCTAATTAGATTGGAACGATTTCATAATTTAACCTGCGTAGGAGCAGGGCCAGTCCTCGTATTAGGGTTTATTTTCGAGTCATATGACGTAACATGTGTAGTAAAGTATTACCAACTATTAACGGTATTCATTCATTATGATGCCTCTATAAAAATTAATTAATATATACCTTAATTTATACGACATAAAGTCCGTCTTGTGAATTAACCCTAAATAAGGCAGCAGGAAAATATGTAGATCCCACATGATTTTGAACCTTATTATCATTTGTAAGTGCGAAAAGCAATGAAATTTTTTGTTGGCTTATGATCTATCAACGCCCCGTTGGTCTAGTACTTAAATACCGGGCCGTGATCTTGGGGTCCCAGGTTCGATTCCCGGGTCGAGCAAAAGTATGTGTCGAATTTTTCGAACATAGCTCGGGTTTGTGATGCCCAATCCGCATTAGGCAAGCGTGGTGATTAAGCCTAATCCCATCATAGTAAGTAGCGATAACTTTATTTCTATGATGGAGGCCTTTGCCCTGCAGTGGGACAGTATATAGGCTGATTCTACTAATGATCTATTAAGGATTAAGGTCATATTTTCAGGGTTCTAACGCGAGCTCCCAAGCGCAGCCGTCACTTAAAAGGGGTTCTACCCACTGCGCCACCGAAGCAAGTCAAAAAGTAACCTACCCCTTTTATTAGACTATAAAGTGGCATAAGTTCTGGCATTCGCCAAAACGGCCGGATTGCATAACCACTAGAAATTTAGAAGCTTTTTAAGCTCTACAATTTTAAAAACCGAATGTCAATAAAAACAAAATGGAAAAGCTTTACCGACCAATATACAGTTCAACCACCAAAACTAAACGCTAAACCTTTAAAGTAAAAGCACAGGTAACGCCAGGTAACACAGCCAAGCTATACTAGCTCTCATTGGTATAGTGATGCGATTACATCGATAAAATAACTCGAGTGAGCTGACTCAGC
The DNA here is from genome assembly GCA_014851415.1 of Cnaphalocrocis medinalis. NCBI lineage: Eukaryota > Metazoa > Arthropoda > Insecta > Lepidoptera > Crambidae > Cnaphalocrocis > Cnaphalocrocis medinalis. The sequence goes on from CM026298.1 coordinate 2,789,401, forward strand.
GATCCAAGGTGGATTTTGGCCTCCGACGTCAAAGTTTGCTACGATTATTTTGTTCGGTCCTGCCGCACAATGATTTTTATCATCTGCAACACCAGAGGCATCACGAATGCGTTGCCGGCTCTTAAAAAAGGAATATGCCCTTTTCTTAAAGATCACTAGGTCGTATCTGCTCGGAGATACCATCGATTAGGCACGATTAGTGCTTTAAGGTCCTTGGCTTGGCTTTTTTATGCAACAGTTGGCAGACGAATAAACGTATCATCTGATGGTAAACGGTTGCCGCCGCCCATAGACACCTGCAACACCAATAGTTACAAGTACAACGTAACTCCCTTTCCTTTGATTTGGGCCTCCGTACCTACGTACCCTCACTCACTTGACGAATCACATCGCAGGCGTTGCTTCACGCCGGGCTTCCGTGAGCTCGTGATTTTACTCCAGCCGACCCGGCCCATTCATGCCGAAAAGTGACTCTCCCCCGGTTTATCGAGTAGCATGAGTGAGCGCCTCACTAGCAAGACTCGATCTCATTGGCATCGGAATCGGCTCATTACCCGGCATTATCGTATCAGCCAATACGAAGCTTATTAACATAATTTTGTAGGAAAAATGTAATACAAGGTAGATTGTACGGGGTTGGGAACTACCTTTATTGAGAAATAAAACGAGGATAAAAGTTAAATATAAGTTTGTTGTTAATATTTAATACACATAATACAATAAAAAGTACAACGCGAATCGGTCTATGCCACGAGAGAAGTTGTAGTGTCCCTATATTAGATGCTACCAAAGGCCTACTATATCATGATTCAAAACAATACAGTGCCTGTTTTAGCCAATACAGTTTAACTGTGGGAGAGCCACGCTTCGGCATGAATGGGCCGGCTCGACCGGAGTGATACCACTGCCTCACAGAAAACCGGCGTGAAGCAGCCCCTGTGCTGTGTTTCGCCGAGTGAGTGAGGGTACCGGAGGCCCACCCGGGGAGGGAAAGGGATAAAAGGTTGGCAGCGCACTTGTAACTCCACTGGTGTTGCAAGTGTCCATGGGCGGCGGCAATTGCTTACCATCAGGTGATCCGCCTGCTCGTCTGCTATCTATCACATAAAAAAAATGTGCCCTTTAGTGATTATGGTAATTTGATCTCGAGGTCCCGGGTCAAAAGCATGTTTCCAACTTTTTGAACATAATCAATCGCCAATCCGCATTAGGCAAGCGTGGTGATTAAGCCTAAACCCATCATAGTAGATTTCTTGATTTCTATTATGGAGGCCTTTGCCCTGGAGTGTGACAGTATGCTGATACATTGAATATTTAATACAGTTTTGGTACATATGTATATATTAATTTATAACAAGATAAATTCTTTAGACAACAACAAAGCTTAACCGAAATGTAAAATAAAATAGGAACTGTGGTTTTCTTCAGAAATTATCGTTTTATAAATAGTAAAGATTAGCGTCTATTCAAAGTTAAGGTTTTTTTTTTATTTTTACAAATCACATTTACTGCTTGCCCGTAATAAATTAATATAGCCATGTATCAGAAATGTTAAAAGTACTGGTTAAGGAGATAAAATGTTCTGCCTACATTAATCTTTGGCTTAAAATTTTCAGTTGCCCTCTTGGACTAACGACCGATTTCTGAATTGAGAATTTGAAGTTAAGTAATTTGACATTTGAAGTATGGCTCAACTGTCAAAGTTTGTACTTAAGTAGTGCTTAACTTTAAATGCTCAATTCAGAAACGCTTAAGACTCAAATCCCACGAAAGAAGTATTGCTCAAAACACCTGAAATGAACAATCTTATTTCGGCCTGAAAGCTCATTTTAATGTCCATCGATTCCAGCAAGAAAAGAAGTCACTTTGCAAAACAAAAGGCAAAAGTCCAAAGAAAAAGTCCCAATTACGTTTTCCAGAGCTGTGGGGGTGATTCCACCCCCAGGGAGCCCCCACCCCGGGCGGGGCCCCTTTGATAGCGAGCGTCTAATTGCGCCCTCTTACGGGGAGATTAAACAATTTTCGCTTTACTTTTTGTGTTTGCAAGCTTTGAGATGGTTCCAATATTTGGTTTCTTTCGCCGTCTTATGTGGAATATTTACATTTAGTTTCTCGCGCTCTTACTTGCAGAAACATTTTTATTTATAGAAAATATCTCCTTTACAGATTGGTTTCTTTGAGTATTCATGGACTACTTGTGTAAACTAATATGTGAAATTATTTTTTTATTTATTTCTTTTAGGAAACTTTAGATTCATTTTCTTTCGCCTGCTAGTATAAAAGTTGTGTAAATACCTATATTATAATCATTACCTTTTGTAGTAATGTTAATCGCTTTTCTGTTTACAGGGTATTTTCTTGAATACCGTTAGTGTGTACCAAAGTTTTATTTAATCTGAAATTAATTAAATAGTATTCTACTTCCCCTATGTTTGTTTCTGAAAAAATTCTCTCGGAGTCTATACCTGAGGGATATTTCAAGAGACGAGCGTATACCTGCCTAACAGACTGACAACGCCATCAGCGACTTGATGGCGAGATTAGAGGAATCTTATTAGCAGCGGCGATTATTTGCCAGGATGAGAATTAATAAAATCAGTAACTTTTAAATGTTATTAAAAGGTTGTCTTTTATAATATGTTTAGTTTTTCGTGCATTCACTGGAGTTTTCATTATTACTACTCCACTTAGTAAAACAATAATTTATAGATTGGAAAAAAATTAACCACTTTAGTTATGTAATGACAATAAATTATGCAACTCAAACTTACAGTGATACTATCAGTTACATAATAAAACCTCGCCTTTCGATCAAAATCTTCTACAAGTATTTCAATCTAAAAAAAATATTACAATTTCACTTGACAAAGAATTCATTATACTGGTCGACCTCTCATATTTCCAATTACTATACCTCCGTTGTCTATTCCTACCTACACCCGCTAGCAGTGGCGCCCCACCTTTCCCCCAAAGAGTTTTATTGCAGTGTCCAAAGGAAGTAATTTCGTAGGTCCGACTTCTAGTTTTTAAGAAAGTTCATTTTCTAGACAGACATTTTTCCGACTATATCTCTACGTATATCCTAATTGAGGAACTCCTAGGAGGTGTGCAGGAGTTTTATCTGATTCTGTAGTAGTCTTTAGTTTTCTTTGTTCAAGTTTCGGAATGTTTTGGGTGATAAATGTTTGTGGAAGTTTGTGTAAAGAAGATAGATGTTAGGAATTATGAATGATAGTTTCTTAAATCAATTTCATCATTCTTATCATTATAATCCCTGTTTAAACGATAGCAACGCCCCGTTAGGATGATGGGATGATGACGTTCGAAGGCTGGCTGGTGTGGGCTGGATGAGAGTGGCCGAAAATCGGGAGCGGTGGCGTGCATTAGGGAGACCTAAGTCCAGCAGTGGACGAGTGTGGGTTGCTGATGATGATGATGAACGCCCGGTTGGTCTAGTGGTTAAATTCCCGGGTCGAGCAGTACCTAGAACCTAAAGGTTGTCTGGAAGACAATCACTACAAGCGATAAGACTATCTTATTCTACTGTTCATCGCTTGTTTCACTCATGTATTTTATTTATGTGCAATAAAAATATCTATCTAGTAAGTTTCGAATTTTTCGAGCATTGGGTTTGTGATCACCAATCCGCATTAAGCAAGCGTGGTGATTAAGCCTAATCCCATCAAAGTAGCGATAACTTGATGTCTATGATGGAGGCCTTTGCCCTGCAGTGGGACAGTATATAGGCTGATACTTTACTTTTTTATCTAAAGACTAAATAGCTATAAACACAGCCATGAACCAGCGTGACACTGAGAACTGGGTCGCAGAACACGCATAATTCGCAGATAAAATTGGTATGCTGGTGTGTCTGACTCATGTTTATAGGGGAGCATATTCTATGTATCGATAGAAAATTGTGGGAGACAACTGTGGGAGAGCCACGCTTCGGCATGAATGGGCCGGCTCGACCGGAGTGATACCACTGCCTCACAGAAGACCGGCGTGAAGCAGCCCCTGTGCTGTGTTTCGCCGAGTGAGTGAGGGTACCGGAGGCCACCCGGGGAGGGAAAGGGATAAAAGGTTGGCAGCGCACTTGTAACTCCACTGGTGTTGCAAGTGTCCATGAGCGGCGGCAATTGCTTACCATCAGGTGATCCGCCTGCTCGTCTGCTATCTATCACATAAAAAGAAATGTATCGATAGAAAAAAATTTGTCCCAACAGCGCTGTTATTAGTAGTAGGTACAGCTATAGATATTTTGGATATTAAACATGCCAATGTCATTTGAACTTGCCACTTCGCCAACCTATTTAAAATAAACCTATTGGATATCTGGATTACATCAGATTTGTGATCGCCAATCCACATTAAGCAGATTAAAACTAATCCCATCATTGTAACAATTACTTGATTTCTATGATGGAGGCCTTTGTCACAAAATATAAAGGACACAGAAAGGAGATTCAGCCTTAATTTTAAATTTAGAAGAGTTCGTTGACATATGCTAGAGTTGTTGCCCGGCATGAGTACATAAGTAAGCGCGCGGCCTCTGCTTATCACCAAATATTAATATCAAAAAACATAAAAATACGAACATCAAAACGCTTTGGTCACCGTATAAAAATAAAACATAACGCTAACATAACGTAGATAGCTCACTTATCTAACCAAAGGTATATAGAGCTATTACAGATATATGAAAAGCGCGATAAAATGCTAATATTACGAATAACAGCTGCTATCGCGCGATAGCGAGCGGAGTCAAGTGCAGTACTTAGTATTTTGTTCGGACCGAAAATTAAACTAGTAGTAGGGTGACCATTATAGTATTATTTAGGGTTATTCTTCGAGGTGAACTTTCGCGGCAGTCTCAAATCAAATATGTCTGCGAAATTTACATCAGAATCCATAAATAAGTAATTTAACTTTTAATTATATTTTAAAATTGCCACGAAAGTTAGATAGGTACCGAAGAATAATAATCCAATAATAGGTACCGAAAATTATATTTAATATTTAAAAAAAATGAGGCAGTATTTTTTATTCAGCCAAGGCAAGGGAAAATATTATCTTTAATTTCTTAACATAACCCTTAAACTATTTTAAACCGTTTAGGATTTTTTTTCGATTTATTTTAAAATCCATTAATTTGGGATACGAGGTATGATGGAATCACTTAAAATCAGATTAACTTCTTTTCTCTTTCTGTATGTTTCCCCTACCTTTAAACAACAAAAAAGTCTGTTCGTAGAAACTTAGATAACTTGTGATTTTTAAGGAAAATAGAACTATTTATTTTAAAACTAGTGGCCTGCCCTAACTTCGTTTCGGGACAGTAGTTCCGCTGTCTACCGACTGATGGCGCTGGGCGTTGATTGTATCGCGCAAGTGTTTCGTGTTTTCGGTTTACCTAGAAGACCTAGCATGGAATATGAGATTAACCTCTTTATGAAGAGTATAGAAGATATGTTTGTGGCAATGCGATGCTGTTTTATTTTTATTTATTTTTTATTTTAAGCAACGCATAATCGATATATATGTACATCTTCATAGTGTTTCTGCCAAACTTTGCAACAGTTTATCTACAGTTAAAATTAATTGATAGTCCTTACAACTCTCCATGGCCCAGTGATAAGATACCCCGGGTGATCGGTGATAACCGGGTCAGCAGCAAGGTCCCGAGTTGGGTTCCTAACGTAAACATTGTATCCGGAATGACGCAGAATGCTCAACCAAGGCAACTGAGTAATACATCAATTGGAAAGAGTAATACAAATTATAATGAATAGCCCTTAAAACAGACAAGGAAATTGAAGAAAGAAAAACATACACACAGCACAACCCAAAAGCCTTTAAATAAAAGAAAAAGTTAAATAAAAAATAAAATAGTTTTTATTCATCAAAAAACTTGTACAGAATAGTTTTTTATTGTGTGTGAGTGTAAGTGAAGTGCGCGTGTCTGGTATTCTTCGTTTCGAGACAGTAGTTCCATTGTCTGCCAATAGGTGGCGCAGGGTGTAGAATGTATCGCGCTAGTGTTTTGTCTTTTCAGTTTGTTTATAAGGTTTATAATTTTTTATAGAATTTATCTCTTAAACTAAATCATGGTTAAGAGATTACGACATCAAACACTTACCCCTATTCCTGACCAATCTCAATATTAATCACGCTCAGTAACCACACGGCCGATATTCCTGAGACTACCCACTAACCTCAATAGGGCGTCATTTAATCGCCTACAATATTGCAGCCCGAATATTGATAATAATGACGCTTTCAGTGACCGGTATGCCGAAATTGCGAGGCGCACACGTGTCCATTAAGACACGGCTAGGCCACAATGTTAATACAGGGTGGTAAACACAGGGTGGCCAAACACGAAGCCGTGCCGGGACAAACGAGTACCTCTCTATACAGAGTGTATCTGTGAACATTTACATCCCTTTAACCACGTGTTCTATCAACCATTCTGAACAACGTTTGTTCAACAACTTTTCGAAATACATCCTAAATTTTTTCGACTCCCCATACAAAATGACCAAGTCAATGACCGATTTTGTATGGAAAGATATTTTTTTATGCGTATTTTCAAAAGTCATAGAGCAATTAATGTTGTTCAGAATGGTTGGTGGTTAAAGGTATGTAAATGTTCAATACACCTTGAATATCTTCATTATCATTCCTCTATAACATACTCTCGACATAACCCGCCTGCCCCCCGACAGGAGACATTCCCCAGTGACAACAAAAAAAGTAGTCGTCATGCCGAAGCGCGGCTCTCCCACGGTAAAGCTATTAGTGCACGCCCTCATATCTCCGCGCATGTAGCACGCGCAAGGCCGCGGGTCGCGCTAAACTTGATCGCGCGCAGCTAGGTCATTGCTGCGCAGGAACTATGTCGGGCCGGGTAGGGCTGCCTCATAGTCATACACTTAGTATGCCGGCTTGCTAAAAGACTAAGGGCCTCGTTCACCATCTCCGAGTAAAGTTTCAAGTAATTTACTCCTCAATTTGAGTGGGTTTGGAGGAAACTGGCCCCTGGTTTGCGGCCTAGTTAACAATTTAATACAAAGACCAGGGCCAATTTTCTCCGAACCCACTTCAATTGACAAGAAAATTACTTGGAACTTTTTTACTCAGAGATGGTGAACGAGGCCCTTAGAGAAGATGTTATTTTTTTATGTGATAAAAGGCAGACGAGCAGACGGATCACCTGATGTTAAGCGATTACAGCCGCCCATAGACACTTGCAATACCAGTAGTGTCACAAGTGCGCTGCCAACTTTTAACCCTTTTCTTATGGCATAAGCAGTGGGCTTCTGTCAGTAACTGGAAAAATTTTAAAAATTTATAAAACCCCCGTTTAAAACACGTCATAATGTATGGTTCCACTACTCAAGCCCAAGTTTTAATACCTGTACGGGAGGGAATCAAGTAAAAATGTGATATTCATTATTTTGTTTTTTTTTCACGTCAGGCGTCACACGTGCGTTGCCGACCCTTTAAGAAGGAATACGCTCGCTTTTTGAAGGTTAACCATTAGGCAAGCGTGGTGATTAAGCCAAATCCCATCATAGTAGCGATGACTTGATTTCTATGATGGAGGCCTTTGCCCTGCAGTGGGACAGTATATAGGCTGATGCTTCTTTACCTGAATCGAGTTGCACGGACGGATGGCAACCCTAGGCATGACTAGTTGCGTCGTGCGTACGCGCATATCTATTCGCTACTTTGTAACAGGCAACCACGTTGGGTTTGTACATTCAGTTAAATTTTCTCAATTCACAGAGTTCTCCATTTATCGTCAATTAAAAGGACGTTAAGCTGAATGCGTCTAGCCGAGGACAGGGTGAAATGGTGAACATTGGGGGAGATCTATGTCCAGCAGTGGACTGAGACAGGCTGATGATGACGATGATGATGAAGCCAGTATACCAGTGTTCGCGGACACACTTGTGCACTATGCAATTCCGTTCTTAGCTGATTTACTGAACACACTTTTTTTTTCTGTTGTATTATCTTATTACCTACATAACAGATCTGCCCTGCCTTACCCCTTCCTAATTCGCTGTATTATTCCTCTACCCAAAAGTTGTCTGGAAGAGATCGATATTGTATTTGTAATTTACCATTAGCATTAAGTTCTGTAATGTGTTGTGCAATAAAGAGTATCTATCTATCTTTTCTTCCTTTACAAAGCGAAAGCGTCAGTCGACCAATCGTCCTATAGTTTTCCACTTTGCTCCATTCCATGGTGTTTGACTCCGATAGGCGTTACATTTGCGTATCAAATAGGTATACATGCTCGAATTTAAAAATAGCGGCCAAGTGCGAGTCGAATTTGGCCATGAAGGGTTCCATAACACAAAAGGTACAATAATATTTCATTTGAGTAGATTGAATGAAAGGTACATTCGTATTTAAAATAAACTTACTATTTAGATTTTGTTTGCTCCAATTTTTGGTGTAAGTTGGCATGTAAATTAAGTAAAGTTAGCATGGTGATAATGCATATCATTTAGTTTTTTAGTTTTATTATTCTCTCCTTTTAGACATTAGAGGACATTAGAAATTAGAAGGTAAATGTGTGCCATTTTAAGCAAGTATCAGTTTCAGTTTCAGTTTAGAAAAAAAGAAAATTTTAGTAATCTTATTATCATTTTGTCTTATTACGTGTTCTAGTGCAAGGTTGAACAACATGGATGACAACGCATCCCCCTGCTTTAACCCTGTCTTTACTTCGAATTCCCCCGTAAAATCGGTCCCAACTCGGACTACGGCTCTGCTTTCTTTAGTCGCCACTTCAATCATCTTGACCAATTTGAGGGTGATATTGAAATTTCTCAGGATACTGAAGAGTGCGGGGCGGTCAATGCTATCATAAGCATTGGCTTTTTTTATCTTCATGGTGGAGTGCAGTTGAACGGAAAACATAGGGTGATAGGATACGCGGATGACCTTGCTTTATTAGGGGAGAGTAAGGAGGAGGTCACACTGGCAGCTGAAACCTTAGAGGCGGCCGCTAAAAGAGTAGGTCTCAGCATCAACCACCAAAAAACCGAATACATGCATATTCGTAGATACAAAAATGCCCGAGTCCCGAGGCGAAACCTCAAAGTTGGAGAGGTCTCATACAAGGGTGTAGATAGATTTAAATATCTGGGCTGCATTATAACGGACACTAACACCAGGGAGCAAGAAATAGATACAAGGATCCAAAATGCCCTCCGTTGTAGTGCAGCTTTACACAGCGTCTTGGTGTCCAGGCTTCTTAGCAAACGCACAAAAATTCGTATCTACAAGACAGTCCAATACGTCCAATCTTGATGTACGGCTGTGAAGCTTGGACATTGACCCGCAAAGAAGAGACCAAACTACTCGTGGCAGAACGAAAGATCTGGAGGAAAATTCTGGGACCTATACAGACTCCTGATGGCGCCTGGAGGAGGCTAAAGAACAGGGAGCTGGAAGACCAGGTGGGCGAGCCCAACATCATTGGCGAGACTAAAGCGCATCGACTTCGCTGGCTCGGCCACCTAGAAAGAATGGGAGACGATCGTGCGGTAAAGCGAGCGTATCAGGGACGACCTAATGGCAGAAGGCCAGTCAGCCGTCCGAGATATCGCTGGAAGGATGAGGTCGAAAAAGACTTGCGCGGACTCTCGGCAGATGACTGGCAGGAGGTGGCGCAGGATCGACCAAGATGGAGGCTCTTATTATCGGAGGCCAAGACTCACTATGGGTCGGTGCGCCAACCTAGTTAGTTTATTATCATTTTAGATTGGATAGGATCTATGGATTGGATAGGTCTTCACCTATCCAATCCATAAATACCTAACCCACGCGTATGGGTTACATAAAAGTTTTAGTTGGATAGAGATTTATTTCTAAGTATGGGGAGCCGTCAATCTTTATTATGGTTTTTTCTTTATCTAAAAATTTTAATGTGGTTCACAGAATACGAGTACATGGAATTACCAAGTTTCAACAAATTACATTATAACATTCTTATAGTTTCTGAAAAAAGTAGATGTGGCGTCCACATGTCAGTATGTAAGTATGGACAGACAGATATCGAAAAATGGAACCCTTATAGATATCGAATCTATAAGGTTTCCATTTTTTGTCATTTGTCTACGGAACTCTAAAACCAACGCGTGTCCCTACTCCTATGTTTAACCAGCAACATATGGTTGGGTGTGGCTAGTAATGTGGGCCACAGTACCTACTCTATGACTCAGTCGGTATTTTTACCCCGGCCCATAACATGCTTTTTGTTATTATTTTTTGTCCTTTCATATTATTAAAACGTGATGTTTCTGTGCTGATAAAGTCTATTTTTGTTACAGGTACGTTATCTGGTGTTTTTGAAATTACATGGGAAATAAAGGTATTTGTAAGCAATATTTTGAATGGTAAAATAGCTTAAAGGTTTTTTATCTACACTCATGTCATAATAGAATCAGATAGAATAATTAATTATATCTTATTGTGTTAGTTTAAGCCTGTAAAGATATCTCTAAGTGTGTAAATAAATAGATAAATAATTTTCAAATTAAGAACTCAAAGGTACGGTGGCCTGCAGATCAAGTTACTACAAACTGTCAAATTTCTTCAATCGAACCTCACTTTTATGTCAAACGTGTTTGGTTCAATATCAACTGAGGAAATTTGACAGATTGTAGTAACTTCATGTGCTGGCCACTGTACATGTTATGAGCAGTGCCGTAAATAGGGCGGTGCTTGCGGTGCCCAGGCACTGGGCGCAGACCCTCCAGGGGCGCAGAAATGACCAGACCGCCCTACTGTACTGTATCGCAATTTGAAGCGATATTGAAACAACAAAAGCACGCACCGGGTGCATAAAGGGCTAGTTACAGCACTGGTTATGAGTAGCTTCATATCTTATACCTTTATATTATGTGCTGTTTGTGGACCCAAATGACAAATGAACTATGTCTTTGTTTAGTTAGAAAAAACAGAAGATTACGGTACTTTAATTATTCTGATATCTAAAGTACACTCTAAATTGACAAATATTTTTGTGCTTAAGACAATAAGCTGTGTCTTCTTCTACTTGAGATGCTTCATTACTGAATACTGGCCATCAGTTCTCTGAATCATGGTAAGCCTCAAAATTTGATCGGCGGATTTGAGGCCAGCCCAATGTCATATGCTGCTGAGCCATGACATTTCTTCTTCCAATTTTGCGTTTTCCATTAATCTCTCCCATCATGATAACGTCGTAAGACCCAAAAGCCTTTTTAAAGGCATAAAACAATTGATTTTCCATTATGTCTGCAATCTGGGCCTTACGACGTTAATCTGGAGAAGGCATTATGAGTTCCTTAAGGCTTGTACATGCACGGATTGGGCACTTTTGTGTATGTTTAAACTCGGTAAATCGTTAAGAACGATACCTAAAAAAAATACATGTTATAGACTGGATTTCGATCTTGAATTTCTGACGAGGATTTTTATTCAATGTTTATAGTTCATTAGGAAAAAAATATAACGTAAACATCGATTTTATGCATAATATTGGATAAACTACGAAACTAAACAGTTCAGATGACTGATCTTTTTATATTTAATACAATACAATGTACACTACAATCCCTGACGAGGAATTCTTGTTTCTTGGCTTTATAATTTTTTAATTAATAATATTCTGTTTTTTGATAATACGCGAGCGCGAGTACTCTCTATGGTCAAGGCCGTTGGCGCATGTACAAGCCTTAAGATGCGACCAATATAATTAAGCGATTTTCTTATTTTAATGGTCTGTACAAGCTCAACTTTCTTGCCCATGCGCTTTAGAAACTCAAAGTTAATGATGCATCTGTGTCATGATAGTGAGAAACCTATCAAAATAACACCAAACATTTGTTCATATTTCGAACAATGGTGTGTAGATAAAGTGTAGGTATGTGAATCATAGCAATCACGTGTCAGAGTGTCTTTTCGTTGTTTAGGCGTATTACTCATGCCAAAGCTAAATCTATTGTGTGAAGTATCGATAGTTAGTTTAGAAGCTGGGTGTGCTGGGATGTCCCGGTTTTTATACTTGAGTTCATTTACACAGGGTGTATTGATTGGATGTTTGTAGGTTTGAATGATGTTGTATGCAAATAAACATAGCAATTTTTTTGTAACGGGTAGGTTTTAGAGTTACTGTAAGCCAGATTTAAGGCGTTTTGGGAAAAATAATTTATCTCGTAAGATGATTTAGAGAGGAGAGAGACTGGTTATTACTCAAAAACTAGGTATGTATAAAGTAAAGTATCAGCCTATATACTGTCCCACTGCAGGGCAAAGGCCTCCATCATAGAAATCATGTTATCACTACCATGATGGGATTAGGCTTAATCACCACGCTTGCCTAATGCGGATTGGTGATCACAAACCCGAGCTATGTTCGAAAAATTCGTAACATACTTTTGCTCGACCCGGGAATCGAACCCGGGACCCCGAGATCTATGTATAGATAATAAATAAAAAAATACTTAAGTAAGTAAGTATACCAAACCAAATTTACAACACCAACGTACAAAACATGAAGTTACTATAAATATCATCATCATCATCATCAGCCTGTTGCAGTCCATTGCTGGACTGCTGGACATAGGCCTCTCCAAATGCTGTCCACTTGAATCGATCTTCGGCTAAACATAATCCGTCAAATTTCTGACCACTACTTATAATCTGGACATCTTCAAAACAAGAGTGGACAGGCATCTTATAGGCAAACACTTGCCCGGTTCGAACGGAGTGATACCACGGCCTCACAGAAGACTGGCGAAAAGCTGCGCCTGCCTGTGTTTTGTTGAGTGAGTGAAGGTACCGGAGGCTTTTTGGGCGGAAAAGAGGTTAAAGGTTGGCAGCACACTTGTGACTCTACTGGTGTTGCAGGTGTCTATGTGATCCGTCTGCTACCTATCATATAAAAAATTGGAAGATTTACTTTTTGTGACAAGGTACTAAATCACAGATTTTATAATAGTGTGTACAACTCTTTCCAACTAACTTTCGAATATCACTGTCACTGCACAGTGCTTCACATTCTCAATTTTCGTCCCCAAAAAGTCCACAACGTTACCGCATACCACACTTTCCGTTATCTAGCCAGGAAAAAACGCCCACCAACCTCTCTCTTACGGTATTTTACGTGCGACGGGGACAACAAGCGGCCCCACTACGCGTTAGAAAGAATACGTTATAGTTTTATGCGTTCAACTAGTGGCCTAAATGAAGGTTTTATTATATTAATTGGTTTTGTTTTAATTGTTATTTGGTTGGTATTGATTGGGTTTTGTATGGTTCTTAGGGATGAAGAGTGCTAGAGTTTTCAGGGTAGATCAAGCTTTGAGTTATGTTTTGATTCGCTTAACAAGATTAATATTGGGTCAGTTTTTGAATGATAGAAGGAATATTTGTAAAATATAGGCGAACTTTTTAGCACAGTGGTTTGAACACTAACAGAAATATAAAATGAATTCGATTCACATTGCGTACCTACTAGAAGAATTTGATTTCAGAACTTTATTATCTCATCATAAATAATATTAAAATTGATTTATTGAGGAAAACTTGGTGTTTCGTATTATATAGCAGGCCTTACAATAAAATTTTAATTACAATTTCTGTAACTGTTTTATAAAGAAAAAAATATTAGAAAAATCTCCGCCGAGACGCCTTCGCGCCTGAGCGAGAGCGGGCACCGGAGGCCCAATCCGGGGTAAAGAGGATTTTATGGATTTGCAACGCACTTGTGACTCCATTGGTGTCTATAGGTATGCAGCGGAAATCGCTTTTCATTAGGTGATGGCTCGTGTGCTAGCTAACTATCACATCTTATAAAAACGAAAAAAATGGCTAATTTCCATAAAATTATGTCTCGTCCAATGGTTGAGTGTTAGAGAATGCTGTGAGGTCAAAGTGCTTTTTATTTCATGCAATGAATAGGTACCTAATAAATAAAAAGCCCGAATTCTGTTTATAAAACACATTCAAAATCACAAATAACAATGAAATGCTATTTTACCGTCCTCACACTATTATGCCGAACCTATCGCATGACCTCATTTCCTTGTTACACCTACTCCATTTTGTTTTTCACTAATACGTTAATCATAATGCGACGTTCTGATTGGTCGACGGTTAGATAACCAAATCGGACAGATTTAGACCTCTGCCAATACCGTTTAGCCGTAAAAATTAGTCAGACAAGTGAAATGTAGACTAAAATTATTTTAGTACGGATCGAAATTTTGATCGAGTCGCATTTGTGTGTTCTTTTATTTTTATTTTATTTTTAAAGGACCATAGTTAGGTAGGTACTTATCTTTGAAATAGTAGACTCATGACATCTTTTTTTAAGGTTGGCAACAGTTTTTACCTAATCTGTTCAGTTGGTGTTACGTAATTTAAATAATTTTCTTTTTAAAAAAGAGTTTTAATGAAACTGTAGTGTTATCTTCATGCCTATTTCCTATTTCATAATGATGACGCAATTCTATTTGTATCAATTTGAAATTGCAATGTTGTATTTGGAGTCACTTTGGAGGATTTTGGGTAAGTTTTAATATATTGTTAGCTAGCTTTTGCCTGCGGCTTCGCTCGTAACCCCACTACCCTAAAACGGGGGTTAGAAAGGGGCAAAAAGTAGCCTATGTTACTCTCCATCCCTGCAACTATCTCCATTTAAAAAACCACATCAATTCGTCGCTCTGTTTTGCCGTGAAAAAAAGACAAACACACAGACAGACAGACACACTTTCCCATTTATAATATTAGTATGGATGCTCATTTGATATCTCCTATTTAATGAAACGCATTTAAGTGGTATTACACAGTTTTACTCACAATTCTTAATTGACAATATCAGAGCGCGCTGTCTCAGAGAATTGACAGTTCTAGTGACAGATGCCACTAGGGATGTGTGTAGGCCTAGTGATGTTCTAGAAGATCTATTTTATTCGTCCAACACTACGTATCCCTTAACGTTGTAGGCCCAGACAGCAGGCACATAAGAAAATCAATTTGTTTTAGCCTTTTAAAACGGTTTTTGGATCGTAACGACTTTAACATAGTGCTATTTTCTTTTTTAAGTGCTAGTCTTAGTACTTATGCTACAATACAATGATAAGTAATGATTGCATGTTAGCTATCTAGATAATAAACGTGTTTAACTATTAAGTGTCAAAGCTAAATTCCTAACATCTTTGTTTCCTAGTCTCGGTAATTTGATTACGCATGTCTTGTTAGTAGGGTTTAGATTTTCCGTGGGAGAACCATGCTTCGCCATGAATACCGGATCGACCGGAGTGTAAAAAACTTATTTGCCCCCCACTGGCCCAGAATGGCGGGCTAGTGGGGGGCAAATCGTCTATCGTTTGGCGGAGTAGACCCCCTGGTCTACTCCGCCAAACGATATCGAATTATTCGTAACGATACGTCAGTTCATACAAAAACCCTACTCTAACACAGCTTAAAATACGAATAATTGAATTTGACAGCTTCACAAACGTCAAATCTCGATATCTCGAGACGATACTCTTAACGATACCATCAGATTTGACGTAGTGGTTCGAGCGCCGGTTGAGACGCAAGGGTAGCGGGTTCGATTCCCGCATCAAGACAAATGTTTGTTGATGAAACAGATATTTGTCTTGGGTCTGGGTGTTTGTAGTTCCTTCGTTGTTTCTGGTTTCCATAGTACAAGGGAAAACCTTAGTTTGGGACCAGGACAATGTATGTGATGTTGTCTCAATTTATTATTTATTATTATTATTAGATGTTCGTCGATTTGACGTTTGTGAAGCTGTCAAATTCAATTATTCGTATTTTAAGCTGTGTTAGAGTAGGGTTTTTGTATGAACTGACGTATCGTTACGAATAATTCGATATCGTTTGGCGGAGTAGACCCCCTGGGTACCCCCGAATACGCTAGTGTGGGGAAATCGCCGCCTAAACGCCAACGCTCAAAGGACGCTAGTGTAGGGTCAATCATAAAAATACATAATATGTCGACAGGGACATCCAACAAATTTGTATTCGTTTACGTATGATTAGTTACAGTTATGGACTATGTAATTACATACATTTGAGGTATAGCAGTGGAGCAAGGCCGCATCCTTGTGAGCGGTGTTGGGTTGCGCACAGTCTATTGCGAATGTCAACCGATATAGACTTCGAGAGAGCAATCTTAGATCCGGGTTATTAAAAAAATGTGATAGCTGACGAGCAGACGGATCACCTGATGGTAGGCGATTGCCGCTGCCCATAGACACCTGCAACACCAGTAGCGTTGCGGGTTAGGGCGCAACTCGGAATTTCAAGATTTGTTAGCTGGTCAATGTTTAGACTTAGCCCCACCAAAAAATATTTTAGGTGATATTACATACTAAACTCAGTGAAACAAATCATATTGGTTAGGTTAGGTTAGAACAGTGACCAGCTAAAAAATCTTGAAATTCCTGCCCGAGTTGCCCCCTACGCCAGCTTCGCAAGTGCGCTGCCAACCTTTATCCCCCTGTCCCTCAATTGGGCCCCACCTCAACTCACTCGACGAAACACAGCGGAGACGCTGCTTCATGTTATTCTGTGAGACCGTAGTATCACTTCTGGTCAACCCAACCCTTTTATGCCGAAGCGTGGCTCTCCCACGGAAAATAATGTTTCCCCTTGGCTACACCCATGTTATCAATGGTACTTAGGTAACTACTTAGGTAGTATTAGTAACACCATTGATAACAGCTTATTATTTTTTTTTTTTTTACTTTCTTTGAAGGTAAATAATCTAATAATTAACATGTCTATTGTTGAAAGGACTTAATATTAATTATACTTAACTGCTTTGGTATTACAACCAACTTAATTACATAATAGCACATTTAACACAACTTATAATATACTTATTAGAAGATACAGTCAACATAATGAACGATTATTTATCAGTAAAAACTAAATTATGGTTTTCTTACGTCTGTTACTTAGATTTTTCTTCCAAACAAAAAATGCATAAAAATATTTCGTAATTGAAATGCAACTTTAAACTGTCAAAAGGGCCGAGTTTTTGATTTGGAGACCTATTTTACGAATTTTCGCTTCGTCCGTAACAAAACTACTCGTTTTGCAAGTCACGTCGTCTCGTAAGTAGCATGATTCAAAATTTTCCCTATTTTTGAAATCACTCGCTTGGGGTATTGCCAAGCTTGTCAAAGTATTGTTTTAACTCATTTCACGTTGACGTAAATGCGTCCACTCGCTTCACGGAAACGAGTGGTTTATACCACTCGTTGCAAAACGCTCGTTTTCGAATGATTCAAAAATGCGGATGTCAAAAATCATGCGAGTCACACATTTTTTTTAGTGACACGACAATTCAAAAATAGGTCTCCTGTTTTGGTTATGTAAGTTACATTATAACGTTTTGGTTAAATTTGTTATAGTAAACTTTGATAAGTTTCTTCCGAGACTTAATAGCTAAGCGCTGATTAAGCTAGCTATTGTATAAAAATGATTTTGGTTGATATTATTGACCATTGCATTTAATTACTTACATCAATTTGACTACGTATAAAAACATTGGTCCTTAGATCAAAATTCTATCTTATTCTATTAAGTACATTGAGTTGCAAATCGTATAAAACTACTTCTTAATTGGTTTAAATGTATTTAATATCATACATTTAAACCAATAAAGTGTACATCGAAACTGAATTTTAAGTCAACAGTAATAGGATTGAAAATGGCATATTTTAGTTTAAGGGATATTTTCTTTCAATATTAGATTTTAAATGTAGATGTAATAGGGTTGAGAATTACATGTTTTAGTGCAAGGAATAGGATTTTTCAAGATTCGATTTTAATGATACAGTAATAGAGTTGAAAATGACAAGTGTTTAGAGCAAGGAATAGGGTTTTTCAAGATTGTATTTTAATGGTACAGTGATAGAGTTGAAAATGGCATGTTTTAGTGCAAGGGATAGGGTCTTTGACCACCTGTTGGCTTGGCAGCTTGCGTTAGATAGCAGATAGGGGATCCTAGGCTATCGAGCTACAAATGACGTGCACCTGGCTAATAACATGTGTCCGGTTTGGCCTAGGATGTTATAAAATGGCTAGAGTTAGCTTGTTAAAAACTTAGAACATTTTGAGTTTTAATTGTAATTGTATGAGTTTTAATCATGATTTAAATGCCAATTTCTAAAATACTCAACGTGTTCTTCATCATCTGATGAAATTTATGATCTTAGAAACCCTAGACACAGTATCACTCCAGTCGAGCCGGCCCATTCATGCCTAAGCGTGGCTCGCCCACAGTTACAAATATCTGTTTCATCAACAAACTTTTGTGTTAATGTATGAAATAAGGTGGAAAATTAATATACTTAAGTTACTACATTTTGTTATAAACCTCGACAGCATATTTAAAATCCAAAATATTTATAGGTTTTTCAATTTTACATAAAGATTAAAGTATCCATATTAAGATAATGAACATCAATGTTAAAGGACGTTTCTGAGTAGGCAGGAAGTGTTAGTCGTTTATTCCATGCCTATAAAATAACACATTTCTAAAATTGCACCCATTAAAAGTAGGTAGGTACATAGTTTCCAACACAAAGCACCTACTGATAACACTATCGCAACCTTCAGATACCCCCCCCCCCCCTTCCTATTTATTTAGGTGTAATTTTGATAAGTTCAATCCCTCCTACTCGTGGTGCGATAGAGACCGACTAGAACATGCTAATCCTTTTTATCATACTGATAAAAACTCAAGTAGTGGAATATTTGGTACCTATTTTGTATTGGGTTCCTATAAACTATTAGTCTGGCCTCACACATGCGTTTTCCGAATTCGGATTCCGCATTCAGGCATCCGAAATCATGCATTCCATATAAAATACATGTACTAACGTTTTTATTACGTTCGGAAAAAATATTAAATCCATGCATTCGGATGCCCCCGAATGCGGAATCCGAATTCGGAAAACGCTGTGTGCGGCTTTCACTTAGTTAAAGTATACGCTTCATGTTAATTAGTATTTTTTTTTATCTTAATTGGGTTTGCACTTGACCTCATCTCACCTGATGGAGAGTGACAATAAGGTCTAAGATGTAGCGTGCTTTCCCAGAAGAAGCCTATTCACTCTCGATTTAAAGACACCCAAATTGTAGCTCTCTACGCTGATATATTTTACAGGTGACCGCAATATTCTGATAGAGTTGGTCTTGATAGAGTTTGAGAAGCTGTAATATCCCTTAAGCCCTTCAGTAGCTCTTGTGACTCTACTGATGTTGCAGGTGTCTATTTCTCAAACAGCGCCTGTTTTGTCGAGTGAGTGAGGGTACATACCAGAGGCCCAATTGGGGGGACCGGGGTGCAAGAGTTTGGCAGCGCACTGTGGTGGACTCTCACTGTGTGTTGCAGGTGTCCGTTTGAGCAGCGGTAATCTCTTACCATCAGGTGATCCGTATGTTCTTCTGCCACCTATCATATTAAAAAAATATGACATGTGTCCACTTTTTGCTTAACCAGCAGCCTAAATAAATAAATGTCACACAACATCTCATACATTGACATTAACTCCGTACTAAGTAGCTTAAAGCACTTGTGGCACAGATATCAGACAACAGAGGATCACAAATATAATACTTAAATACATATATAACATCCAGATACTGAACAAACACGAGTGTTCATCACACGAATGTTTGTCCAGGGTAAGTGAACCATTATACTATGCGCCTACACAAAATAGATTAGACCTTTGATTTTAATGTAAAGAATAATTTAAACACTCAACTTCCTATTTACGAAAGAAAAACAATGGAAATTAACTGTGTAGCTGAAGATCTTAGGGAAAATCACGTATTCCGAACAGCTCGAAGGTTGAGCAGAAGGTGATGTTTAGTTCCTGTTTGAGGCAGACTTGGATAGGTTTTGAATTAGTACGGTACTAGTTTGTGTAAACGCCCCGTTGGTCTAGTGGTTTAAGTACCGGGCCGTGATCTCGGGGTCCCGGGTCGAGCAAAAGTATGTTTCGAGTTTTTCGAACATAGCTCGGGTTTGTGATCACCAATCCGCATTAGGCAAGCGTGGTTAAGCCTAATCCCATCATAGTAGCGATGACTTGATTTCTATGATGGAGGCCTTTGCCCTGCAGTGGGACAGTATATAAGACTTACACGTACACACAGCAATGGAGTTACCCCTTTTGGACCGTCCTTATGTCTGAGACATAAATCCTATTTTTGCTTGGGTAACTCAACGTGACGCCCTGTACAGTGATAACCTTGACTTGCATTATATGCGTTCTTATCTCTCACTAATACCTATGTTAAACAAACAAATCGTGTAGTAGGTATTGCGAATTCACAAGTTCAGCTTAGATTGGAGGTGTAACTACTAAACGGTTTTAACAAAAAAGGGCGTTATTTATTTTTAACTAGCGACCGCCCGCGACTTCGTACGCGTGGAGTTAAATTGACACTTACCGTCATATTTTGAACAATCCACACAATATTATAAATTGTAGCCTATGTGTTATTTTGATGTGTAAGCTATATTGTGGTAGGAAGTTCATTCAAATCCATTCAGTAGTTTTTACGTGAAAGAGTAACAAACATCCATACATCCATACATCCATACAAACTATAGCTTATATTTTGATAGTTTTTAAAGTCAGGGATCGTACCCGGGACCCCATGAAATAATCAAAGTCAGCCCGAAGTTTGGAAGATGGTGAATCTGTACCCCTGTGTCTCGGCACGCACGTTAAAATAGGCTTAAACAATTAACAGCCTGAATTGATACTTCTAGATCTACTACATCTGTGTGTCCTCCTTCCCGCGTTTCTTCGCGTTTGTACTGGGTTTATAGGCGGGGCGTGAAACGGCATCTCAGCAGGCCTTCAGAGTGAGGATGACAGACTCAATAGACACTTTGTTCTTTTGTGCCTGTCAACCTCATATTTGGATCTCACGGCCGCTTACCATCACTATCTTCAATATTAAAGTATCCCATGTACGCCCTGCAAGGGCATGACGTCACATCATGTCCTCGTTTACTTCAAGCATAATGCAATGTTTGTGGGCTTGCAGTGCCCTGCCGGCCCTAGAGATCGCGAGTTGCTGTATTGCACGCAATTTGCTTTGTTGACATTACGCGATCAAAAGGACAAATGTATAATGTTGAAGGTTGATGGTCCATTTTTTGATTGACAATATGTTGTTATGAGGACTTGTTATGTAGGACAAGCCCTTGACTTTGTCCTCGTGGCTAGCGTTGGGTGATCCATATTACAGGATGTAGCTTTTTTTTTTATTGCTGAAGTAGGCAGACGAGCATGCGGCCCATCAGATGGTAAATGGTAACCACCGCTCATAGACAACAACAATGCCGAATCTGTGAATATCCCTTCTACCACGTCTTCTACTAATCATTCTAAACAACATTTTTGTAAATTCAAACGTAGAACAAAAATTATGTTCAATTTTTATTTTTATTAAAGAAATTCTTTGCAATTTATTCTTAATGATGATGATGAAATAATTAATTCTTTAAAATCTTCAAGAAACGAGACTATACCTTCCTAAAGGGCCGGCATCGCATCCGCACTCCTTCTGGTGTAGCTGATGTCCATGGGCGGCGGTGTTCACTTACTATCAGGTGACCCGCTTGCTCGTTTGCCTTCCTATATTATAAATTAAAAAAAATGTAACCGTGTATGTGGAAGATTGCGACTTGCGAGTTCGAATTTCCCTCCTGAGCCCTTAGATGATTTTTTTAGTGCATTATTTACTTAAAATTATGTTCTTCAAAATGGCCATTTATTTAGTAGTTTTACAGCTATAGATATTTTGAATTTCGATGAATACCGTCGATTTTAAAATCAAGATGTCTTTTATTTTCGACCCCAAACCACCCAAACCTTAGCAATTTGTTTTGGATTCTGGAAAAGTAGCGCTCTTTTATAAAAGGAGCCTTCCTTGGCAACACTTTTAGCACTGTTTAGATCAGTGGTTCTTAACCGGTGGTCTGCGGACCACTGGTGGTCCCTGGAGGCATTCCAAGTGGTCCGCGAAGACATCGTAATAAACAAGTGACGTGACGTGATGAGTCGAGTCAACACAACGCAAACGGCGCCGCGACGCATGTCCGAAGTGTGTGGTCCCTGACACGACAGAATTTTGGTAAAATGGTCCGTCATGACTTAAAGGTTAAGAACCACTGGTTTAGATCAAAGGGTCAAATCGATGTTTAACTATTCCTGAAATTATTTCCACAGTCGGTTCTAAATGACGTTTCTATTTGCATTATAAAGCGATAAACTGAGTAATACCATACTAAAATGATTTAGATCTGCCTGCGGTGATAAGGTTTTCATCATTCGTACTAACGTTATAACCAATTATCTTAATTTAATCCAAAGTCATCGTAAAAATTAATACAGTACTATCTTTTGTCGGGTCTTAATAAAGGTGTAGTAGAGTACTTTTTGTATTTTAAGATGGCATAAGAATGCTATTGTTATATCAACTGCCTTTTTAATCAATTAAGAGGGAGAGACGGATCCGTGAGAGAGCCACGCTTCGGCATGAACGGTTCGACTCGACCGGAGTGATACCACAACCTCACAGAAGACCGACGTGAAGCAGTGCCTGCGCTGAGTTTCGTTGAGAGAGGCCCAATTGGAAGGAAAAGGGGTTAAAGGTTGGCAGCGCACTTGTGACTCTAATATTGTTGCAAGTGTCTATAGGCGGCGGTAATTGCTTAGGTACCATAAGGTGACCCGTCTGCTCATCTGCCACCTAACACATAAACAAGGGCTGCAGACAGCCCACTAAAGACGTCAGTGATTTTTTTATATTTGTATGAGGTATTTTTTGTCACCATAACTTCTAAACGGCTTCATAGATTTCAACATATTTTTTATCATTTACTCGTATTTAGCAAAGTTTTAAAGACTACAGCTTAAGAGCTCGTTCCATCAAAAACCAATTAGGGTTGATGGAGTTGTCAGCACGACAACAACAAATTACAACGGTTACCATTTACTACTGAAGTGGCGATTGCGGCTGAACAAGTGTGACCTGACACTAGGGGTGACATCGATCATACAAACCCTGGATACAGTGTGTACGCGCCTAAAAGTGTCGGTGCCAATGAAGACTCCATCGGGAAAGAGCGATTGTTCAGTCATCGTCGTCATTTCAGCCAATAGACGTCCACTGCTCCAGCAATACAAAACCAACCATTCTGACACAAATCGAGGCCTATTTCCACATACGCCTCTCCCAAAGTTCTCCATACACATCGGTCCTGTGCCACCCGCATCCAACGGGCTCCCGCGACCTTCACTAGATCGTCGGTCCACCTGGTGGGAGGTCCTGCCACGGCTGCGGCCTCCTGCACGCAGCCACCACTCAAGGACCTTTCTACCCCGACGGCCGTATGTTCTCCTCGCAATGTGCCCTACCCATGGCCACTTGAGCCACGTAATTCTTTGGGCTATGTCTGCGATCTTAGATCTTCTGCGGATCTCATCATTTCTGACCGGGGCGTCGATTTGTGTTTTTTATGTTGTCTGATATCTGTAACACAAGTGCATAAGCAGATTATTACAGAGTCAGGTCAATGTATGAGATGCTGTCAACTTTTCATAAGGAATCAAACTGCAATCAGCTTAGTAATTTAAAAATTAAATCGTCAGCCCTAGGGCCGCATACATCATTCCCTAACGAGCTGGTCTGTTTGTCACTGTGATTAATCACTTCTAATTGTCCACTGCCCTAAAAATGTACCTTTTGCAAGATTGGAATGACTGGCGCGGCCCTGACCGGATGTTCTTTTTGGCCATTCATTCATTCATACATTCATCATCATTCATTCATTCATTTTTTTATGGTTTTCGTTTTTTAATAGGCAGCAAACGAGCCAAATCACTTTTATGTGATAGGTGGCGGACGAGCTGACGCATCACCTGATGGTAAGCGATTGTTGTCGCCCATAGACACCTGCAACATCAGTAGAGTCACCAGTTGCCAACCTTAACCAACCAACCCCCATTTCCTCAAAACACAGCGCAGGCGCTGCTTTACGCCGGTTTTCTGTGAAGCCGTGGTATCACCCCGATCGAGCCGGCCCATTCATGCCAAAGCGTTGCTCTCCCACGGTTAAGCAAAAGGCGAGAAACGGGGTAATACTCGCTACGCATATCCCGCCGCCATACCCTAATATCAGAATCTTAAAATTTACAAATTACTCGTATACAGAAGCTTAGGCCTTTTCTATGTAAGATATCCTAATAGTTTAGATACAGATGCCCATTTCAAAGTGATATTGATTTAAAGACTGCCCCGGTAATGTCATCTTGATGAGAATTACCTAACAAAAAGCGGCTTACCTGATGGCAATTATGTATTCTGTGCTGATGGTAAGCAATCTGGCTTATCTTCTTAACCGTGGATCTTTTTGACCGTGGGAGAGCCACGCTTCGGCATGAATGGACCGGCCCATCCGGAGTGATACCATCAGGTGATCCGTCTGCTCGTCTGCCATCTATCACATAAAAAAAATCTCTGCCCATGAACACATCACTATTTCAAGGTAATAAAATTTATGATTCAATGAAGTTTACGCTGCACAGTTTTTATGAAGCTGAATTAAATTTAATCCAGCTCTGTATGATTATATTTGCCTCTAAAAAAAGCATATTTTTTAAATAGTAATCTGTGTTTTATGGCAAATTAGTCGTATTAAATAGTTGGAAATTCATATCAAAAATTTTGGTCACTCAATATGTGAATTTTTAATAGAGTCGAAATAATTTTGGACGAATTTTCGAAAGTCGTAGAATAAATGTCTCAGAATGGTTGGTAGAAACCCTGGTTAAATGGATGTACCTAAATGTTCACATAATAATATGCACCCTGTATTTTAAATGTGTGTTTTAAAATCTCTTTAACCATTATAAATGGGATTCTCCCTAATTAACTTAGGCTATATTATACTACAGGAAAATGCGTCGTTCCTACGGGAAAACATCTAGAGATACTTGTTTAACAATAATTACAAAGAGCTCTAGGTACACATAAAAAAATAACTCTACATTACGTTAAGTGAAAAAAAAAACTGCTCGACAACACCGCGAGCCGCGACTAAGCGCTGTTTTCACGCCGAAGTGACAAGGTCACTTGTAGAGTCAACCAACGTGTACGAAACTCTACACTTCTACAGAGATACGTACTGGCTGGTTTCTCTAACGATTTTACTGGTGGTAAACAGACACAGGTTTAAAGAAAATGTACCTCCTATGAATAATTTAGATGTAGAGTAGAGGATGAAATAAATCGTAAGTATTGTACGAGTTAAGTACGTATGTGTAAAAAAAATACTTCATTTCTTTTCACATAGGTAATCGCTTTAAAAAATATATTTAGAGTTACTGTGTGAATAATTAGCACATAGTTAGATTACAACTCACTCATTCGATAGAAAAACATTACATTGCACATTTTTTTAAATATTTAATCATGTCGTACTTGTAATATTGTGCCATTAGACTCATGAAATATTATGACATGATAAAACCATTTAAAAATGCTAATGTGATGTAATATGTGTATGAATTCCATGCCACAATTAAGTATTAACATTTCTATTACACTGCAAAAAAAACTATCCATTCAATATGACGTACTTACCTGACGTAGTCACCTTTAAAATACGAAAAAAGAATAACATATCATAAATACATCTCACTTGTCTATGTCATGCGTAAAATAGCTATTCATGTCATAAATTATAACCTGTTGCTCTATAAAATATCGCCGTAATAGCAAATAAACCTAACTAGGCTAGCATAAGCTGACTCTACATTATGTAGAGTCGCTTGAATTAGAGGTGAGAAAAATATCGATTAGTAAATTTGTAAATTGGATAAATAAAAATAAATAACCTTATTTTTTTTGCGTTTTCTGCCTCTTTTAATCTAAAGACCCAAAAAGACAAACTAAGGTCAAAGTTTCTCAAACAAAAAGTTATCGTTAAAATTTCCTGTAGACGAATCTGTTTTACATATTATACGAATGTAGGTAGGTTTTATTGTAAATATATACATAAATAGATAAAATATAATATTTATTCGCTTAGGTTGACACACAAAAACAAGAAAATACAGTTACATTACGAATAAGAAAATAATTATCTTTTTAATATAAACCAAATGATCAAAACCAAGTAAAATAAGATTTTATTAAATCGATAACTTTTACGACGATAATATTTAGTTAGTCAACAAAACAATGCACTTTAAAAATTGTTTATGTACATTTACATAAATAAAATACAAAGTAGTTACCGCAATACTGTAAGATTTTTTTTTTGAAAAACCTTAATTATATAAATAAAAAACAAATAAATGAACTAAATCGAAGATAAATTAATAAAAATTAGTAAAAACAAGTCACAAGTACTCGTTTTAAACGTAAACAGTCGCGCCCCTAGTCTGAATGGCTGCAGTGGGACAAGTTGCACTTATCACATAATTACAGCGACGCGCGCAGGCGTCAGCTGATACTGAACTGAAGCAAGGTCACTGGTAGAGTCGCTGCGTTCGGGAGGACAACTGCACTCAAACTAATTCAATCTAATAACTTTAAGGGATTCTAGAGTGTTTTTAATATATTAGAATATTGGAAATATTTTATATTTGATGTGATAGGTGGCAGACAAGCACACGGATGACAGTGAGCGATTGCCACCGCTCATAGACTGTAACACCAGTAGAGACACAAGTGCGCTGCCGATCTATAACCCTCTTTCCCCGCAATTGGTTCTCCTCTCTTACTTACTCGATGAAACACCAAACTGCTGCTTCACGCCGGTTTTGTGTGAGGCCAAAGTATCACTCCAGTTGAGCCGGCCCATTCATGTCGAAGCGTGGCTCTGCAATGGTTAAAAAATAATGAAGAAATATGGCACTGGCTGCTAAGCTCAAGTGTGGCAGCTACTTCCTTTTAAACCTACTGATGATTTTAAAAAACGTAACTTTATTATATCAATAAATAAATCAACTTTTTTTTTACAACGTAACGTAACTTGGTAACAGTTATCAAATGCATACGCTGATCGGCGCATGCGTCGGCGCTGCACTGCAAGGTCACTTGTAGAGCCGCTCTACTATGTGAAAATAATAGTATGGCCAATTTTTTATGCAATTTTTGTAGAATTTCTAAGGTCATGGAGAAAAATGGTGATAGGTCTGACAAAACATAATTATTTAATCCAATGTCTAGATGCCAATTCGAATAACCTGCCAATCGTGCAAAAAACGAGTCTCCTAACTTACGGCGAAACACAGCACAGGGGCTGCTTTACGCCGGTTTTTTGTGAGGCAGTGGTATCACTCCGGTCGAGCCGGCACATTCATACCGAAGCGTGGCTCTCCCACAGTTAACTTACTCCCACAGTTAACTTACTCCCACAGTTAGTTATTTTAGGTTGAACCTAATCATCGCCTTTTTTTAAAAGCCGGCTAAAAAATAATAGCATTAAAAATATTGAAGTTGGTGCCGCCCTTTTTTTAATTCGGCCAAAAATTATAGCAGGACTTTAGACAACATTTTGTTTAACTAGGATTAAAAAAAGATAGGTACCAAGAAAAATGTATTGTATCGACCCTTTATCTAACTCAGCACCTCTCAGTTAACTACTTAACTCTACCATTTTTGGTTGGACATAATTATGTCTAAATAATTCAGCGCACGCTTGTTTTTCAAAGAACAAACAGTAATAAATCGTTTGAGTCTGAATGCTGTTTTCCGCTATGCGCGCGATTGCTGAGTTTGGTCTGCGACGCGCGAATAGAGCCAAGGCAAGGTCACTCGTGTAGAGTTGCCATAAGTTTGCATTTTTTGAGGATCTAGTTTTGCAAATTTTTTTAATGTCTCTATCGGTTTATTTAATTAAAATTAGTAACTACTGAGTTTTTTGTTGTTTCTTCTCTGGATTCGGTGGAAACCAGCCCTTTAAATCAGTGATCGATGAAATAATTTTGCATTCATAAGAGTTCTGCAATACGGCTTAAATGATTTTCATTTCTTTTTATTTAATGTTGATTCAAAACTTTGTTTGTAAATTATAGATATCGTTTTTTAGCGGACTTGTGTTTTTGTGTAAACGTAGAAAAAAACATTTAACAATATAAAAGAGTTCTCTATTTCAAAAAAAGTTTAAATTGCAAGTCAGTCTTATATACCCAACTACAATTTTCTACATGACATCACAATTTCAAAGCTATATCTAATGAATGAGGCTCGCTTTACCACCGTACGCTAACACTAGAGCTACAAGCCAACCACAAGTCGTAGGTAAGTAATAATGTAAAATAAAATAAAGCAGGAAATTATTACGCTGTGCCCGCGCACCGCCTAACCTAGAAACGGGCTGGATTTCGTGACATTCGCGCGCGTGTGTGCGTACCCATTCACAACTGTGTGTTTGTTGAGCCAACAACAGCTCCGCGGCGCGCGCGCAACTAACAACCGCCGCGCGATTCTCACACTTATCCCTCTAACTTTAAGAGCCACTGTGCTCTTTTTGGGCGGAAAACGATTTTGTAAAGTGAGTTGACATGGCATTGGTCGCTTTTCGTGTGATAAAATGGGCGTAACTAGAGTTTCAACGTTTATAGGATGATTTGTGTGTTTAGAATATTAGGTTATAGTTATCTGTATAGGCGTGACTTGGACGAAAATTATTTTTTAGTTGTGTGTGGAATACTTTAGTGTTATTTTGTGGCTGTGTATTTAATGACCTTATTATGTGTTGTGTAGATTTGGACTGTACAGGAATTTTATTAGGTGAGTAATATGTTTGTTGAATATTATTATGTTATATGTTTGACCTTATAAGTAAGGACGTAGATATATTGTACATACTAATTTAAATAACTATGTAGGTAATTTTAAACACGTAAAATAACTAAGTAGGTAGCTAACATGTATTTTAGTGGGATACACGTATCTAAAGTACCTACATTTAAACTTTTCATTAAAAGGCTATGAAAAATTTATATTCTCTACAATTTGCAAAATAACTAAGCAATATTAGTTAGCTACTTAATTAAGGCAGTATATTTAATCCCATAATAACTAAGTAGAGTTCCTATCAAACTATGTAGAGCCATTTTAAAACAAAAATAATTTGTTTTTTACAAATTGCTTATTATTTCAAAAAATTAAAGCACTAGTTATTTTAATGTGGGTATTTTTAATAATAACTCGTCATAACTGTAGACTGTAGAGTCGTTCCATCAAAAAGAAAAAATAATTTTATCACGTCAACTTTTTATTTCAACAAAATAATGTAAGTACAGCATTTGAAAACTCTACATAATGATTTGCCAAGTCTACTTAATGACTTGTTTTTTTCGCAAATATATCGGTATAGACCGTTTTGCATACCATTTAATGTAATTACAAATGTAAATGTAATAAGTAATGCAGTAATAGGTGGTTTCCGTGAAAGTCTCTACCAACTCTTTAATCGTCGTTCAGTAAGGTACGTAATATTTGTAATTGGACACGCGTAGGAAATTTTATTTACTTTAGATTTGTATTATTTTTCCTTCTAGAAGAGGTAGAGAAATGTAGAGTATTTTTCCTATAAATTTATCCGTGACTAATATTTTAAGGAATAATTAAAATAAATAAATGCGCCAGACAATCACATCAATCAACTTGGTCTCAAACTAGGGCAACCCCTGTACTATTAGTACCAGATGACGAATTAACGACGATAGCAAATGCTTTCAGTTTAAAAATATATTCTTCATGAACAAGTGAGTACAGTGCTACAGCGCTGTTTTGACTTGTTAGTAGAGTTTTTTTTGAAGCGAATTTCCAAAAGTCATGGAATGAATTATGTTGAGAATGGTAGGCAGGTATGACGTGGTTAAAGGGATGTAAGTGTTCACAGATACATTCCTATACATACAGCCACACGTCAAAATAAGTATACAAAACTGACAAATTTCTTCAATCGACTTTCAACTTACTGTCACACACATTAGGTTGAATCAATTGAGGAAATTCGACAGGTTGTGGTAACCTGATGTTTGGCTGACTGTACGACAAAATTACGTCATAATTCCGACGACAGCTCTCGATTCATCAGCAACCCACACTCGTCCACTACTGGAAATAGGTCTTCCTCCCGATTTTCGGCCACTCTCATCCAGCTCACTCCAGCCAGCCTTCGAATGTCATCATCCATCTTGTCGCAGGGCGTCCAACATGCTACGCTTACCGAGTCGCGGTCTCCACTCAAGGACTTTACGGCTCCAACGGCTCTCGTTCTCGATTATCAAGAACTTATGAATACAATCATACTAAAACCATTTAGCCGTCAGAATCTTCCATCCCTCGATTGTTTACTTCACCTCCACATTAATAACCTGTAATTAACTAATAATATCTTCTTTGGATGACTTCCGTACCTTTTAATTGCTTTTGTAAGCGTTTCTTGAAATATTTGCAAATTACACTCGGAGACAAAAGTATATACAGTTAAGATTATACTTTTAAATCTATACTATTTATAAAGAATCTAGCAGCCTGCCTTCACTTAGTTCCAAACTGAACTAATAGATGGCGCTGGGTATAGATTACATCGCGCTTGTGTTTTGTCATATCGGTTTATGTTTAAACTTGTCAACGTCTATAGAAGATACCTCTATAATAGTCTAAGTTCCTTCTACTGTTACCAAGCTTATGAAACCTAATACCCCTATAGGGTCTTGATCACGGGGTCCCATGTCGAGCAATATGTTTCGAATTTTCCGAACATAGCTCAGGGTTGTGATCACCAATTAGACAAGGGTGGTGGTTAGCCTAATCCCATCATAGTAGCGATGACTTGATTTCTATGATGGGGGCTTGTAGTAGGACAAATATAGGCTGACACTTTACTTTTTTTACCAAAAATATTAGAATAAATTTTGTTCAGAATATTAGAAGACGTGGTTAAAGGTATATTAATATATCGACGGGTGCAAAGTAAAAAGAGTCATCTACAAAATAACAACTTTACAGGAGAGCGGAATGATCGAAAAAGTGTGTTATTTTCTTAACGAGTAGGCCAATATTTCTGATTTTTTTATCAGTATCTATTTATATTCTTATTTATTTGTACATAATGTTAGTAATGCTAATTTGTTGATAATTTACGAGATTTTGCAGTTAGTCGTTTCTACTTCGCACTTTATAAAATGCTAACTGAGCCAACTACCACTTGGTCGCATATACTCGGAACTTAAGTTTTATGTTTAAAATGTGTGTTCTTTATTTTTTTAACTTAATCTTAATTGAAACACTTAATCATAAGATAAACAATCTTATTTGTATGTTTTAATAAAACATCTACTGCAGAAAGTAAAATTATGGCCGATAACTTTTTATGCTTCGTATCTCATTACAATCATTAATGGACAAGGAAGCCAAATGAAATACTTTTAAATAGATCTTATTTTTTTATTACAATCAAATGATAAAATTATTACGTAGTCATGAACAACCTTCTTTGACGTATAAAAAAACATATGAAGAACTACTCATTTACTGATCAATTGCACATTAAGAGCGTTTACGGTTAGTGTGGAATGTCATGTATCGGTTTTGATTTGCAAATTTCACTCACACATAAGCATGTGTTACTATTTGCATAGAGTTGCCGCGTACGTTTTCTTTATAGTTAGACTGACTAACTTAGATCCTTTCGCTTTATAGCAAAGTAAATGACATACAGTCATTTACTTTGCTGTAAAATTAAATTGCAAGTTAAATCCAACGTTTGATTTATTGATTTAAGAGAAATAAAAAAATAGGTAATATCATTTAGATACCTACCTTTTTTACTTAGGACAGGTAGGCAATTAAATACTTTAAGATATCATGTTATGTTTAGTAAATCATTTAATATAAAAGAACACTATACATTATAAAAACAGTTGCATTTATACATTGTAAAACAGTTGCAAACCCTTAATTGCATTGATCGGCTCTTTCCGGGATCAATTCTTTAAGAAACAGCCCCAGAGGAAATGGACGAGGCAGAGCCCAGATACTATGACTAAAAATGAGATCGACTTCATAATATATATCGGACATTAAGCGTATATTCAGAGATGTCATAGTAATAAATAGGTTTAAAACCGGAAGTGTTCACCGACTTCTCAGAGGCACTCTGAATATCAATTTTAAGCTTGAACGTTCTCGGTTGATGAAATCCACGCTCCGGCCAAATCTGCTCCATCACTCGCTGGTTCCGACGCTTTCCAACTAAAATTGGAAAATCGATTCACTGCCTTGGAAACCACAACTGACGTAGATATCGACGAAGAATTCGACCAAGTGGTGGAAATCTTTCGGGACGAGGGTGCAAAGTTCTGTGAGTTGCGACGTACAGGCAAGCGGTCTAAACTTCCGACAGCTCTCGATTATCAAGAACTTATGAATACAATCATACTAAAACCATTTAGCCGTCAGAATCTTCCATCCCTCGATTGTTTACTTCACCTCCACATTAATAACCTGTAATTAACTAATAATATCTTCTTTGGATGACTTCCGTACCTTTTAATTGGTTTTGTAAGCGTTTCTTGAAATATTTGCAAATTACACTCGGGGACAAAAGTATATACAGTTAAGATTATACTTTTAAATCTATACTATTTATAAAGAATCTAGCAGCCTGCCCTCACTTCACTTCGGGAAATTAGTTTCAAACTGAACCAATAGATGGCGCTGGGTGTAGATTACATCGCGCTTGTGTTTTGTCATTTGGCGTAGTGGTTTGAGCGCCGGTTGAGACGCAAGGGTTGCGGGTTCGATTCCCGCATCAAGACAAATGTTTGTTGATGAAACAGATATTTGTCTTGGGTCTGGGTGTTTGTAGTTCCTTCGTTGTTTCTGGTTTCCATAGTACAAGGGAAAACCTTAGTTTGGGACCAGGACGATGTATGTGATGTCTCAATTTATTTTTTTATTATTATTTATTTCGGTTTATGTTTAAACTTGTCAACGTCTATAGAAGATACCTCTATAATAGTCTAAGTTCCTTCTACTGTTACCAGGCATATGAAACCTAATACCCCTATAGGGTCTTGATCTCGGGGTCCCATGTCGAGCAATATGTTTCGAATTTTCCGAACATAGCTCAGGTTTGTGATCACCAATTAGACAAGGGTGGTGGCTAAGCCTAATCCCATCATAGTAGCGATGACTTGATTACTATGATGGGGGCTTGACAATATATAGGCTGATACTTTACTTTTTTTTACCAAAAATATTAGAATAAATTTTGTTCAGAATATTAGAATACGTGGTTAAAGGTATGTTAATATTTGCAGAACCCACATATTTTTACAGTTACATGTAACGAAATAAGTACATAAGTATTTAATGTTGAGGAAGGAAAAACCAATAGGCAGCCATTTTGTATTCTTTAAAATTCAAAATACCTAATACAGACTTGTTTCCTATTTCCTACATTATTTACTGTTCTTTATTTAAGTACTTTATGTTAATGAGAAATGTAAATATCGTTAGGAAACCACATACCTACCTACATTTCGGATAATTGTAGCCTATGTGTTATTCTGATGTATGTAAATCCATTCAGTAGTTTTTTCGTGAAAGAGGAGCAAACATCGAACCATACTTACAACTTTCACGTTTATAATATTAGTGGGATGGCCCGCCCTCACTTCGTTTTACTTAACTTAGACCTGTACCGATAGATGGCGCTGGAAGTCGACTACATCTCGCAACTGTTTCGTATTTTTGGTTTACCTAATAGTGGAAACAGGCACATAGATTTGAAAACATAAGAGATGTATGCTCGGTCTCGAACCTACGACCTCCTGTTTAGGAAGTCATCATCATCATCAGCAACCCATACTCGTCCACTGCTGGACATAGGTCTCCCCTAATGCACGCCACCGCTCCCGATTTTCGGCCACTCTCATCCAGCTCACTCCAGCCAGCCTTCGAATGTCATCATCCCATCTTGTCGCAGGGCGTCCAACACTACGCTTACCGAGTCGCGGTCTCCACTCAAGGACTTTACGTTACGGCGTTAGGAAGTGTGTTCTTTTTACTTTGGCCTAATTGGGTATTTGACAATTTTTTTTTATGTGTTTAATCAAAAGACGCCTCAATTTAAGAAACATCGTTGAAAGAATCACTTGATTGTCATTTGAATTACCTGAGATATCACAACTTTAAGAGCACATATTTTGGGCAAGCCCAAAAACGCTCTATACAAATGGCTATTGAATTGTGACGTCACAACTCAAACTTCTGTGTGCGCGTCTAGTAATTTTGTTTGGTAGCTATATCAAATGTTTCGTTTAAGTAAATGGTTTTATAATAAAAGTTGGTGGAAAATGTACGTGTAGTTCAATGATATAATATTTTTTTTAATTTTATACTTTAAAAATGGACTTGCCCATGAAACTTTGAATGCTCATAAAACCAGCTAGACGTTATATTTTTAACTGAAAATGTTGGCCATTGGTTCTTATTTACCAATATTTTGATAGAGAATCAATATTTTTTTTCTATATCGAGATTAGTCAAATACCCAAGACAAACACTAGTGTTCGTACAACCATAGGTAATTGTCCAATCCACGACCTTACTGCACATTGGTATTTTCTGGCACGATGTTTAAAACTATAAATTTCATTTCTAATTAAAATGAATGGGTACTATTTAAATAATATTTAATTACACAGGCATTGTTGCATTCAAAATGTAAGTATTTAAGCATAATAAGGAAGTCTTGTCTATTATAATAGGAATTGAATGGATGAGTTATCTTTTAAGTCAATTGAGATACATACATTTGAAAGAAAACAAAGGTTTTATTACGTATTATAACACAGAGGAATAGCAATAAGTCAATTAAGAAATAAATCACATTTTCGGCCGAAATTCAGATAAGGGAGTTTTAAGGTTGGCAGCGCACTTCTGTCTCCATTGGTATTGATGCATGGATGGTTACAATCGCTTATCATTAGGCGTTCCGTGGGCCACCAATCACATAAAAATCAATTTTATTTTACCGTGGGAGAGCAATGCTTGGTGGCAGACGAGCGGACGGATAACCTGATGGTGAGCGACTGCCGCCGCCTATAGACTCGACAACACCAGTAGAGACACAGCGCGCTACCAATCTTTAACCCCTTGTCTCCCAAAATGCTTAAAATGTTTATATTAGATCAGTTAATATGAGATTGGCGATTTTCGTACTGGCTTCAATCACGATTTTCTCCTCTTTGGTAAGAAATTCCAAATTCAAATTTGAACAGCTATTTACTCATAAATTATTTATGCTTTTATGACCGTCGTTATTTTTTTCTTGTTTTTTTTCTATTTGCGTCACTCATTTTACAAAATGGATAACTTAAAATATCGCATTATTTAAGAGTACGAGTTATCTGGCAACAAAATCCATCTTTATCAGTCCGAATGCAGAAACATAGTTATATCATATGGTCCCATAGACATAGTTAAACATAGTATGTCGATACACACCCGGCCCAACGCACATGGTCGGCGACTGGCCATGACATACAATAATGCCAGCATACACTGACATACTTGTATGTTGATGTATACATACAGTATGTATGACTGCTAAATTGTAGTACATTAGGAGTTTGATGCTTGTTAACTAAGATATATGATTTTGTTGACTTAAGCCTCAGCTGGCCGGTTTGGGAATGTTAGGTCGTGGGTTCGAGTCTAAAGCATGTGTCCTATTTGTACGATATTGATTACGACAACTCTAAGCATTAAGTCCGTTAACGAAAGATTAAAATTTTACAGGAGACTCGATTAAGGGCTGGTTTCAGTTTGTCAGTTGAATCATACTTCAAATGTCAAAGTTTTTACTTAAGTAGTGCTTAACTTCAAATTCTCAATTCAGAAACTGGGCGTTATTGTTTTTGTCGAATATCTTTTCAACGAGTTGGGCTATTTACCGTAGAAGAGCCACGCTTCGGCATGAATAGGCCGGCTCGGCTGAAGTGATACCACGGCCTCACAGAGGACTGGCGTGAAGCAGCGGCTGCGCTGTGTTTCGTTGACTGCATGAAGGTACCGGAGGCCAAATTGGAGAAAGGGGGTTGAAGGCCAGTGGAAAGTGGAATTGTGACTCTACTGGTGTTGCAGGTGTCTATGGGCGGCGGCAATTGCTTACCATCAAGTGATCCGACAGCTTGTCTGCCATCTATCACATTTTTTTTCATTTAATGTGCGACCCATATGACTGGAGTGCCACATTCTGACTAATTAAATAATAATCATCATAAGCAACTCACACTCGTCCACTGCTGGACATAGGTCTCTCCTAATGCACGCCACCGCTCCCGATTTTCGGCCACTCTCATCCAGCCCACTCCAGCCAGCCTTCGAATGTCATCATCCACAAATTAAATACAGGGTGTATCTGTAACATTTACATCCTTTAACCACGTGTTCTATCAACCATTCTGAACAACATTTGTTCAACAACTTTTCTAAATTCTTCGAAAAAATTTCGACTCCCCATACAATTACCAATCACGTGACCCGACTTGTATGGAAGATGAAATTTTTTATGCGAATTT
The DNA here is from genome assembly GCA_014851415.1 of Cnaphalocrocis medinalis. Lineage (NCBI taxonomy): Eukaryota > Metazoa > Arthropoda > Insecta > Lepidoptera > Crambidae > Cnaphalocrocis > Cnaphalocrocis medinalis. Next base: position 2,826,096 of record CM026298.1, read on the forward strand.
TCAAAAGTCATAGAACAAATGTTGTTCAGAATGGTTGGTAGAACACGTGGTTAAAGGGATGTAAATGTTCACAGATACACCCTGTATATATTTTTTTCATTTAATGTGCGAGCCATATCACTGGAGTGCCACATTCTGACTAATTAAATAATAATCATCATCAGCAACCCACACTCGTCCACTGCTGGACATAGGTCTCTCCTAATGCACGCCACCGCTCCCGATTTTCGGCCACTCTCATCCAGCCCACACCAGCCAGCCTTCGAATGTTATCATCCCACTAATTAAATATAAAAAAAAACTAATAATCAAAATAAAAATTTCAATATTTGCAATTGTTGAAAACATTTTCACTGCGCAGTTATTTGTGGCTGGAAAAATTCGTGCTTTGATAAGTTTTATGAGGAAAATGAAAAAAATAAATAATTAAAAACAGCGTGCCATAGGAAAAACCAACTACCATTCTGAATAATTTACTGATTTTCATCTAATTCCTGTTTAAATGAAACAAGTTATAGATTGTGAATTTAAAATTACGATTACAATTTTAAATTCACAATCTATGGAAAATAACTCTTTTCAGTTACTAAAAGTGATTTTTATGAGATAGGTACTAGCTGTTATAACCTTGAGTGCGCAGAAACCAATTTTGATAGAAAGTCATCTTTTTTACAAGTGCGCAAAATAACGGTCATCGCTATACTTTCGCGCCTCCAGCTATACCCGCGCCTTCGTCCGCATGGAGTAGTATGTTTGGGTAGCATTTTTATTTTCACCCCCCTTTTAACCCCTTACAACCCCCTTGAGTTGCAAAAAAAAATGGATAGTATTAAAAATTCACATTGTATAGTAATCCCTTAAAGTATTACAACGAAACCAAAAGGAGTGGCTATGAAAAGCCTTACAAAATCCTGACAGGCCACAATCCGTCTAATTTGGACACGCAAGTAATAAGCCTAACAATATAATATCCGGCTTTAGCAGTTGACAACCCTACCTCTATAATATGATACCTAAGAGGTACTACAATGATAGCCTTTGGGATACTTCAACCTGTCATCTTCCTGCCATTCTCACCTTTATGACGTTTGTCATTGATTTGAGAATCGCATGGAAGAATTCGTCAGTTTAAGGCTGTCTGTACATACCCATAACTTAATAATTTACGGTTACCGAGTTGATCCACCGATTTTCCATATTTAAGTAGAAAGTTGGCCCCTTGAATGTTTGTTAGTTGTTATTTGACCTCTGGCTTTATTGAGGTACGAAATTATTTGATAGAAAGCTATCGCTAGATTTAGCGGTTTTGCCTATTGCTGGTTTGGTGGCCGAGTGAAATTCCAGCACAAATAGTTATTGCCCATTTGCCTAATAAATGATGAGAAATTCCTGTGTTTACTAGACCATTGGGACTTTTAAAATAGGTGGTCTAATGAAAGGTTAAAACAACCACATTAGCGCACTTTTAGAATAAAAGTGACCTAACTCAAAATTTTTCCTTTTTTTAGGAAGTTCGAGTAACTTCCTAAAAAATTTTACCAAATCTCAATCCAAGTTGTGACTCTTTAGCACTGCAGACATAGTATACGCTATCCTTGTTATACATACTTACTTAGATATAGGAAACTTTTTATTTGCAGGCTTTTTATTATAGATTAGGTTTTATAATGTCAGTTTATTGTGAAAATAAAGATATTTACAATTATTGCCATGAGCCAAAATAACTTCTTCTCACACTGAAATCACAGAGATATTAGACATCTTTTTCATCTTTGACAGTTAGAAGAGTAGGTTGTGTTATCTGTGCTGACAAATGTATCTTTTCGTATCTAATTGTACAGTGGCCACTGTAAATCGAATGAGAAAACTTTTTTTCTCACCAACAAAGACAAAAAAGGTTCTCGCCGCGGTTAACAAAAGAAATTAATTTCTGTGATTCGAAACGCGTCATCATTTCGTTATTGCGGCCGCCATTTTGGAATTTGCGCGCGCTTCCAACTGTCATTAGGCAGTGATGCCAACATTGTAAAATTACAAGCTATGGCTGCGTTCAGATATTAAATTATGGGCTCTTAGGACGTCGTGTGTGTAGTTACGAAGTCTTAATTGTATCGCTTATAAAGCAATTTGTTGTGAATTTCTTTTTTAAAAATGTCTTCGTTGTTTTTTCTATTGGCATTTGTCATTCGTAAAAAAATTGTAGGGCTAAACAGAGAGGTTATTCTTATCAGTTTATTAAAAACCAATGTTTCGGAACCTCTTTAGGGTTTTGTTAAATGAAAACCTCTTCTGTTTTACTTCGTCTAATACTCACATAGCATAGGGAAGAACAGTGGTTGTTGTGTCAAAAGCCATGTCACCAAAACGGTAGGTAAATCATTGTGACAGACAAGTCGTAAGATGTAATTTGTTATTGGAGAAAAAATATCTGAACTAAAAGTATCTCACTATATTGATAGTGGGATAAAATAACTATTTCATATGATTTTTGTTTCGGTGTCATTCTCAGGTAAACTAAATTCAGAAAATATTTAAAATATGTTCTTTTTTATTTTTAATATCCGTTAAACAAAGTGTGACAATTCAAATATTTAAAGTAGGTATAGTTTCCCTACATGGCCCAAAGTTTGTGTTCCACTTGACTACTCACTCAGACAACCTTTAGACGGAGAACCAGATGCAAAGATATTAACTAATAACGACATAAGTACTTTTAAAGCCTTTTAATTAAAATAGCTCCAAACTACATGAAACTAATAACGCGTAAAACTAAAATCGGTAGCCAATAACCGCCTCTAATCCTGGTTTAAATAACGAAACAATTTCAATGAAAATAGTTTTCCGATAGTTCAGTTGTCAACCGTTGCATAACCACGTGTGTGAGTTCCCAGGGCTGCCTCAGCGCGCAAGATGAGGGAATGTAAGAGGATTAAATCTATACTAATATAATAATAATAATAATAATATAATAAAGCTGAAGAGTTTGTTTGTTTGTTTGTTTGTTTGAACGCGCTAATCTCCGAAACTACTGGTGCGATTTGAATAATTCTTTTTTTGTTGGATAGTCCATTTATCGAGGAAGGCTATAGGCTATCAACATAATAATATTAAGGGGGTTGTAAGGGGTTAAAAGGGGGGTAAAAAGTTACTTTTCCACGCGGACGAAGTCGCGGGCGGCCGCTAGTTATCTATATTTATACTATTTATAAAGAGATAACTTCTACAGACAACGACAAAGCTTATAGGTAAACCGAAAACACGAAACGCTTGCGCGATGTAATTTAGCACAGCGCCATCTATTGGTTCATTTCTGAATTACGGTCCCGAAGCGAAGTGAGAGCGGGCCACTAGTATTTTAGAAAAATAATGATAGGTAAATACTCGACACAAATCTGAATAGTTAATTATTCAGTGTTCAATTTATTTAAGTCCTAATTAATAATAATATTAAAGAGGGGTCTCCCTCTATCACACCACACAAAAATCAGTAAGTATACCTACTACCTCCTTGAGTGGAGGCCACGCGCAGGAGGCCGCAGTCGTGGCAGGCCTCCCACCAGGTGGACCGACGATCTGGTAAAGGTCGCGGGAGTCCATTGGATGCGGGTGGCACAGGACCGATCTGTGTGGAGAACTTTGGGGGAGGCCTATGTCCAGCAGTGGACGTCTATTGGCTGAAATGATGATACCTACTACCTATTTGATAAGAGCACCTAAGTTCATCTTAAACAAAGGCGGAGCCATTTTACCATTATTTTTCTAAACAGTATCTGTGAACATTAACATTCCTTTAAGTTCTACCAACCATTCTGAACCACACCTTGTTCTATGACTTTTCGAAATTCATGTTTTTTTTTCGACACCCCATTCGAAATCAACAAGTCACGTGACCGAGTCAGTTAAAAATTTGAAATATTTTCCTAAGAAATAGTAATATTACCATTTTTGCTATTGGCTGCTCAAAAATTAAGATCGCACGAATGCCCTCTGCTACGAGTGTTTGCATCAAGTATATCATCCACATCATTTACATGGATTTTATTCCACCATAGTGCGTTTTGCACGTCACTTTTTACCGCGCACAGTGAAGCTGTGGAATCATCTGCCAACGATGGTGTTTCCGAGCAGTAAGTACCTACTACTTGATATTCAAGAAAAGGGCTTATTCCTTCCTTAAAAGCCGGCAACGCATTTGTGATGCCTCAGGTGTTGCAGATGTCCATGGGCGGCGGTGATCACTTACCATCAGGTGAGCCGTCTGCTCATTGGTCCATATAATGAAAAAAAAAATTAAAAATAGCAAGCAACCCTACGACCAACACAATGCGAGTTCATAATATTAAAATAGTTGGTCCGGTTGCGCAATCGCAGGCCACCTGGCCGATAGTCATCCATTCAGTATAGTGTTTATAGTTTTTTGCGAAAGCAAGTTCACACGCGCCACTTATCGTGACTTCCTGGCCTAAAGTTTTGAAATAAACCGTCTGTTTGAGTTTCGAAGGATTTTGTGTTCCAAATTCAAAAAGTTACGTCGCCATTTTTGTTTTCGTTTAATTCTTACTTTTGGAAAAAGGTATGGTCACAGGGAAAAGGACTATACGGAAGAAGTCCTACACGTTGAACGGACCAGATCTGCGTCACTATCGCATCTCTCTACAACGCAAACCACGCCGCCTCAGTTTAGGGGAAATCTCGCCCGAGAATTCTTTCAAAGAAATTGTCAATCTAAGTAATAAATAAAAAAACATGCAATAAAAATATAAAACAGTGCGTCTGGTTTAAAATGATAACAAAATAAGAATAAAAAAATATCAAAAATATCAAAAATAAATATAGAATAAATAAATCAATATTATGTAGTTCAATGTTTAAAATAATTAAAAATTATCTATAGATGCATTGTGTCATATCAAAAATACGATAAAAATACAAAATGAGAATTAAATTTTAATCAAAAAAGTATTTACTTTTTTGATTGAAATTTTAATTCTTAATATCTACAGATTGGTTCGTTTGCTTTTCTTGAAAATAGACAATGTAGTTAATCAAATTACATTTTCATTGTATTTTTAAGTTAAACTTCCTCATTTCTAAAGAGTTAATCCTGTAGTTATCTCATGTCAGTGAGCGAGCCACGCTCCATCGCTCATGAGACGAGCGTGAGAATCGAACCCCGCACTTTGCGCGAAGCGACAAAAAACCGGATTGCTACTACACATTGATTTAATTTTATTGTTATTGGGAATGTTGCAATGTTGTTGTTCAGTAATGAATGTACAGTCAGCACACATCAGGTTACCACAAACTGTCAAATTTCTTCAATTGATATTCAACCTAATGTATATGATAGTAAGATGAGAGTCGATTGAAGAAATTCATAGTTTTGTATATTGTGATGTCTGACTGTACGTACAGTCGGCGTCAGAATGAGTTACCTTGACGCAGTGCAAATATAGCACTTATGAGTAAGATAATAAATAATAATATAAGAACAGTCCTAAGCCCAAAAACGGGATCAAAATAAAAGAAACCTGATTGAATACGTTTTTGAATAAAAAAATTAAATAACATAACTTTATGACGAGCTAAAAATAAATAAAATAGGTATTCTGTGAAAGGCACGGACACACAATAATTTTATTTTGTTTAATTATTACCTAGAATTCAATATTTCAGTTATTATTATTACTTCAATTAAATTATTATTATTAGTTATTAATCCAATTTATTTTACCGAAAAGGAAGACAATATTTTAATAGTGAAGAGTTCTTGCATCCCGTTTTAAAATGAAGTTAGGTCTGTATTTCGTTAAGTTCCGTAATTTATCTAAAACAGTTGTCGCCAACCTTTTTCATAAAGACTGAAACATAGGTAATAATCCGGTATTTTTCTCGTACTTACCACACTTCTGTGTCCAGTTGTTGTTGCTTTTAAAATGGCTCCCGGGTCTTACTACTTTATGTGTTGTTATTAAAGAAAAAAGAAAAGTAAGTATTAGCTTATACATAACTAGCGGCCGCCCGCGACTCCGTCCGCGTAGAAAAGTAACTTTTTACCCCCCTTTCAGCCCCTTACAACCCCCTTTTCGCAATAAAAAGTAGCCTACGTCCTTTCTCAGGGTCTAGATTATCTGTATACCAAATTTCATTTAAATCCGTTGAGTAGTTTTGGCGTGAAAGAGTAGCAGACAGACAGACAGACAGAGTTACTTTCGCATTTATAATATTAGTATGGAAGTATGGATATACTATCCCACTGCAGGGCAACAGCCTCTATCATAGAAATCAAGTCATCGCTACTATGATGGAATTAGGCTTAATCACCACGCTTGCCTAATGCGGATTGATGATCATAAACCCGAGCTATGTTTGAAAAATTCGATACATACTTTTGCTCGACCCGGGATTTGTTGTTATTTAATTTGATGTAAATGTAAGTCTTTCTTTGTGTTTGTGCCAATTGTCTAAACTGAGCATAATAAGTATGTGTTGTGTTCACCAAATTAATAGGTAAATGTATTTTCTTTCTTCTTTCAATGATAACTATGGCTACATAATCATGTAAATTCATCATCTATTTGTTCGTCTCAGATGTGTATTATTAACAACTGAATTAAATGTTTAGGTACGTTAATTAAAATCCATGAACTTTTTACCATCAAAAAAGATATTAAACAAGATTCGTTCAACATCAAGGTATACCTACTGTACAATAATACATTTCGCGATATTAAACCTTATGCTATAGAGATTTAGAACGGCACAGAGAAAAATGTGTCTATCTAAATAAGGTGTATTAACAATCAACACGCCATAAGATCGTATCGACATGATTATCTAGGCAATTAAATATTAAATTTCCTAGTAGCTTTATACCTACCTCAATATTTGGGATTAGTTAAGTACTTTGACCCCGATAGTAATTTAAGTTTATTTAAAACTTTCTTCTTGAAATCATTGTGTTTTTTTAGCTTAACCATGGACTATTAGACTATATATGACTGTTTTAACTAAATTGTCTTTTTTGTGCCTTTTTAATCGTATAAAAATGTCATTCCTTTTTAAAATGTTCAAAGTATTTTATGAAGATAACAATACCTATTTTAATAGTTTCTATAATAATAAGCCAAAACTCAATTTTGTGTTTACTTCAAACAACAAAATAAAATAAAAAAACTAACTTGATCAAAACTACCTCTAGCACATAACATGAAATTAAAACTGCCATCAATACCCGTCACCCTTCCGTAACTAGCGAAACTGTCATCCAACGACGTCCAGCCATAAATTAGATTCCATACAAAATAATTGTACACCAACACACGTTATCTTCAAACTAGAGTTACTATTACGCGGCAAAAACCAGCTATTACCCGTACGTACCCATCTGCCGACCAATAGCCGTACAACAAAAAATAATTATAATTTTAAACCGTACCTGGCCCTTTTTCCAACAAACGCTGACCTTAAAAGGAACCCATTCGATGCGAGATGTATTAAAAATTGAAATAACTACTTGCGTGCAACGACCCAGCGATAGACACCAGAAAAAAATAACATAAGACGCGCCAAGCGAATTGCAAATGAGATCTTAACTCGATAAATTTAAAGAACTATTTCGAATAAACATTAGCGTAGCAGATGTTGTTCGAAATGAAGATTAGGGGAACTAAGGCATAAAAAGTGGTCAGCCAATCGTGGGCCGCGGTGCTCGTCTGTCCCTTTCACGCGTAGTTCGCTCTGCTCTTTCTAATGCTCATATTTTTTGCCATCTTATTCTAATTCCTCATTCAAATGACTCGAGTTCGATTCCAGGGGCTCTGAACCTTTTGCGTAAGCACAAATTTATTAACAAACATTTAAGTTTTAGGTAATTTATGCCTGCTGGTAATTTTTATTTAATGACAATATAATTGCGTCTTTTCATAAGTAGTTGCTTATAAATGAGGTAAACAATAATAATTATAATTTTATCATAGTTTGTGATCGATGGCTTTCATTTTTTCCATGGCTATGCGCGTGGTTGCGTGAGCTCCGATGGGAATATAGATAAAACTGTTCCATGGTAAATTGTTGTTTTTTGTCAATTTGTGTTTAATTAACAGTTGAATTCAGGGCTTTGTGTTGTCCGTTGCCAAATATGGTAACCGCATTGAGTAAATCAATTAACAAATTGATACAGCGTCGTATTTGCGTTGGTAACCACAATTAACAGGCTTCGTGTTGCCAAACAGCCGCCTAGTTGATGTTTGATCAATCTATGTGCCTACTGGACTGGCTAGAGGTCGCGCGAGACGGACGGCATCCTGCCTCTCATTGTCTCCAAGATTTAAGAGCAGCATCAGATATCATATTTCTTATTCAACCGCGCCTTTGTTTTTACAATCACTTAAGTAACTGTGCATTGTATTTGGTGTCCTTTAAACCGATTATTGTAGCTGAGTCATTCTGAGATGCGATGGCGTAACAAACCGGCTTTTTGCCGGATGCGTAGCACGATGCTCGTTTTCAATAACGAATTCTGAATGTTCATAATAAACAAGGCTGGTTCAAGGTATCTGTACGATACATGCATAATAGACATAGGTGTAGCTTTGCATGATTTTATATGGTGAATCAAAGCATTTGAGATGTCAGAATTGTATTGCAGTAGAACTTACAACATTTTGAAATATTACATATAATGCTGGGTATAATGCCTCTCACAATATTCGTAATTTTACTCTGTTTTGGTTAAATATTTTCCGTTCCACCCAGAGGCTTTTTGCAGATAGTAAATTGTAACTTACATATAAAAAAAATCCAAAACACTGAAATTACTCACAAAAGTTATTAATATCGTTGTTTCCATGCCGGACGCAACACGACGTTATAATGAATCCAAAGTTGATATAAAGCATGAGAAAAAAATGTGTATTTAAACTAATCTTGGTCCTGGTAAGGATATTATTTAATAATGATAATTAGCAGCGAATATGTCGACTATTCCATGTGCATATTCGCGATCTGCCAAACAAGGACATCGGCCGTTTCCGCGTTGAATCACTTATTTTGTGGGACAAGTCATGAGCTTTTCTTCTTTGTCGTTTCACTCTTTGCAGAGTGGTCGTGATCGTCACATCAGCGTTAATGTTTCACTCCTCGCTATTCCATTTTCGTGTGCATTTGTGGAGCGGACCGTTTAAGACAGTTTTTACTTGGTCGGTCCAGCGTATTGGTGACCTGCCTCGGACTCTCTTGCCTTCTATTTTGTCTTGTACCACAAGTCTCTCCAAATAAGCTTATAGCTGTATATTTTTCAAAGATAAATTTAGATCATTAAACGATGTATTTGTCAGTAAATTTTGAATTGTCGAAACAATAAATATGACTTTCTTCAAATCAAATTTAATTTTTTTTGGAAGTTGATATGCCGTCTAAATCCACTATCAAAATGAACTTACCTCTACAATAGTATGCCAGACCTGTGGTCATTTCTTTATTTAAAGAGTTAACGGTCCATGACAAAACATGACAATAATTTGTTCTTCTAATAAAATAGGACTCTATTTAAAGTAGCTCTGTCAAGGGTTTAAGACGTCATGATCGCCAACCTTCGTTAGAAGATGGCACTTAAAGAAGAAGAAGACGAATAAAATAGGCTATTACTTTGCTAAAATCGGAAAAGGACAATGAAATTTAGACATTACCGGTTTTAAAAGATGTCCAGATTACAACGATCAGCCGCCGCGAGATAATTTGTCGACACTCGTATTGTGTCGGTGCAAGTTGCTTCTCGCTCATCTGACGGAGCGATGAGCGGGATAGAAGGATGCGCTCTCGCGAACGAGAGTCGACAAAATTTTGTCGCGGTACGCATGTTAGGTCTACAGGGAATAAATACTCTGTCCGCGCCCGCGTGTGCATCGGACCAAGCCCGAAACATGCACACACAAATGCAAACTGACTCACGTCGACCTTGAAATAGACCAGTCTAATCGCAGTTTTAGCCAATCAGTAGTCCGCACACGCTCACACACCATCCTTTGTTTATCAACGGTTTTGTCACGCCATTTTGCTAAAATGACCTTTTGTTGTCAATTCAAGTTATTCTACAGTCTCAATGCATTTAACTGGCATTATTACGTTATTTAATTCAATTATATCCGTAATGCCAAGGTCTCCATTGTGTCGAGATTAAAAATTGTTTCGCTTCTTTAATCAAGACTAATTTTAACGTTGACTTCAAGACTTCAACAACGATTAACTCATTTTAATGCATGTTATTAACCGGTTTAATGGCGAGAATTTAATACTTCTGGTCATAGATAAATCTATACTAATCTATATCTATATATCTAAGCGTTATGATTTGATTTGATACAGCATTCACTTTTGCACTAAAAACTTTCACTCCGCTGCAGTAAAATTATTTTGGGTTTAGTAAAGACTAAACTGTAATTAATATTCTTTATTTGGAAATGTATATCGGTAATGTCAGTTTGACTATTTGTTGCCTTAATGAAGTTAAACTGTGAAGTCTGCTACTGGGTGTGAATTTCTTTCTTTATCAGAAGGAATAGTTTGCAACCGGTACGAAGATTATTCTCGCTTTCAAAACACATTAGTTCGTCCGATTTACTTGGAAGCGACTCCAATGTGTAATTATTTTTTTATTACCCCAGCCATGGGAGTTCAACGCCATCGCTTTAATTACAATATTAACATGAGAAGGTCCCGGTTGAGTTAACCGCCTTGGCGGGCAATCGCAGTTTTGTAATCGTTAAAAATTCTGTGAAACGTTAGAAAATTATACCTTCGTGGGCCCTTGGCGCTTTTTCTTTGCATTTTTCGTTTTTAATGGAGGCGTACTGCTTTTTTGATGGACATGTTCGCTGCCGCAACGTCAATGAAAGTTCAGTTAAATACTTAGTGTGGTTACCGCGAGTAAACGTGCTCATATTTCCAATCGCCAGAGGAGGCCATGCGTAGTTTGATGTTGGTGCGATGATGCGTGGAAAAATGCTGTAACTTAATTTTTTAAACAATTCAGCTTGCGTTTTATAGTTTTAAAACTACGAATGTTACTATGTAGTAAGATTATACAATGTATCGTTAGGTTATATATAATATAGGTATTTTTCGTGATAATAAGTAGCTTGTATCACGTTTTAGCTTGCCAAAAATTAAACCATAACAATTCTCTATTGCGACATGGCACGAGTGAGATCTAACTCAAATCTCACACTAATTTGATAGCCTGGCGCTTATGTTTTCCAATTTTGTGGCGAGTTAATTTTTAAGTCAAAAACGTATTTCTATACAAGTAGTTGTTTTTTTCAGAATCAATGTGTTAGTTCATTACATGACCCGTAATGAATTATTTGCTTGTTTTTATAGCAATTTCATACCTATGATTCTGCAAGCATATCATAAAACCCGTCATCGGTCAACTGACTTAGAAACTATTAGTAATAGACAAATAAATAAGGAAGCTAGTCCTAAATAACAAAACAGTAATTAATTTCCTAATATGTTCAAAACAAGTTGTTTCAACATGACGTGCATTATTGCGGTTTATTTCTTTTGAACTATTGCGCTAGGTTTATGCAGTTTTCCTATATTCCTAGAATCAGTTTTATGTAAAATGTATTATTCAAATTTGGTATCTAAATACACCAACAACATCCTAGTCGGCTACCTACATAATTACATTGTTATTTACTAGGTAAGTGTTTTAAAAATCGATTCTTAGTAACGAGTTAAGTAGATAATGCAATGTAGCATGACTTTTATTTACAAACGGTAGTAATTAAATGTAAAAATGCCCAGATTAAAATTATTTATTCGTTAAACCGTTGTCCAAAACGATTTTTTTTTATGAGACAAATTAAACTTACGTAAAAAATTGCATTAAAATAGTAGGTAAATTTAAATTTATGACACAGTCCTATTAGTACATTTTAAAGTTTTTTCTTCATTACTAGCTATAGATGAATAAGCCGGATGGCGTATTTGGTAGTGACCCTACCTCATACGCCAAAGGATTCGATCCCCACCCTGGACAAACATTCGTGTGATGAGCACTTGTGTTTGTTCAGTGTCTGAATGTAATGTATTATGTATTTAAGTATTAGATATATTTGTGATCCTCTGTTGTCTGATATCTGCAACACAAGTGCTTAAGCTCCTTAGTATGGAGTCAGGTCTAATGAATGAGTTGTCAGATAAAAAACTAACATGGATTGTAAATCAAATACCTACTTAATTAAATCATGCTAGTCTTTGTCTTCAGAGTAATCTAAAAAACTCCTGCGTACATTTTAATTCCGATCGAGCCTTAAGTCCCACAAAAAGGTTGTCGATCCACGCAACGGATGCCATAGACAATGAATATAGTTTTTATTCCCTAGTCTATGCTAATTCTGCTTGTTTTATGATTGCAATTCAAATTCTAACGTCGAACAGACTTTTTATCGAACACATGCGTAACCAACGGTTGTTGGGTTCAAGTTTTTAGGGATCCGTGGTCAAACAGAAAAATGGTTTATCCTACTACTATTATAAAGGCGAAAGTTTGTAAGGATGTATGGATGTTTGTTACTCTTTCACGTAAAAACTACTGAATGGATTTGAATGAAACTTTACCACAATATAGCTTATACATCAGAATAACACATAGGCTACAATTTATAACAATATATTGTGTGGATTGTCCAAAATATGACGGTAAGTGTCAATAATTAACTCCACGCGTACGAAGTCGCGGGCGTCCGCTAGTTTGCATAATATAATTATGTTTAAGACATAGGATACAGTTGATTATAGGCATATGTTTAAGATTCCTTTTATAAAACCTTAATAAAAGGCATTGATAACCAGCCTGCCAGCAGGCGCGCAAATTATTTTGTGACATTACATAGATATCTGTAATAATCTGAAATATTTTTGGTTATTACTTTGTAGTCCAAAATTAACGTAATCTATTAATTGTACAGGTTACCACACGATATTTTAACAGTTTTAACATAATAATGTATGCATGTGCAATTAAAGCTACCAATAATTATGTCAAAATTATTAAAAAAAAAAAACAACTTTTACAGGAAAATATTTTAACATAATTTTTGAATTATTTGGGGATGTCTTTGCCAAGCAGTGGGACAGTATAGGCAAGTTAAAAAATGCAATTAAACAAATGCAATGCAATGTTTTTCAATTCTTTGTACAAATTTTCGTATAATACATTAGCGTTACCGCATGTTGACTTCCTTCTCATTTCTTATCTACGGAACCTTCCTTTACATTCAGACTCGCGCTTACTCGTTTATAGTTAACCCTTGCCTATTAGAGGCGTACGATCAAGTCATAAAGATTCCATAGATTATTTTCTAACGCTTACTTAACTTGGCTGATGCACTGCCGTGCGCCTATACATACTTTGTACTGGCATATCTTTAGCAATTATCTGATGGTGAAATTATTCATTGGGAACTAATGTATTGGGATTGATAAGCATTTGTACGCATACATTAATTGTAAATGTGTTAGAAATGGCGTTTAGCACCTGTTTATTAGTAGTTAAGAGCGATGATCGCTTACAGGATAAGGGCATGTGCCTTCCAAACCGGTCGTAGGTTCTAATCCAAGCGAGCAACGTCTATATTTTTTTAAATCTACTTATGTGCCTGTTTCTACAAACAAGCGCACTCTAACATGAGATCAGATGCTCAGATGTTCAAATGTAATTTGAAATCAAATTCTAAATTTGAAAGTTAAGACTTCTCCTTATTTGTTTTTTTTTTTCAGCTACTCTTTTGTTCAATAACTTTTGGATATTTGCTTGAAAAAAATTCATTTTTATGGGGTGTCGAAAAAAATTTACGAATTTTCAAAAGTCGTAGAACAATTTGTTCAGAATAATTGGTAGAACACGTTAAGGAGATGTAAATGTACACCATTAGAAAATAAAAAACTTTATATTATAACACACAAGAAATAATGAATGAATACTTTCATTGAAATCAAACAAACATACATATACAAAGTTTAAATTAGATTATTACAATGAAGCTACTTACAACGGAAATGTTGTTACTTACCTACTTACTACGCTGGCTCAGCGAACCGACGTAGATCTTGGCCTATGACACGAGAATTCGTCACTCCGCTCTGTTCTCAGACTTCTCAGCCACCTCTTGCCGCCTTTATAGCCTTTGATGGTGATCAAGACGATTTGAAGGTAATGAACTATAATATAATGTGTCTCTTTCTCTCTTCCAGGTCTAGAACGGGTGGCGGAGGAGTTGATGGGTCGTCGAAAATGGAAATTATGCCAGGATGGTTTATTAACCAAGCGGAACGAGCCAGAATCCAGCGACGAGTCTTTGCCTGCCACCGACCCCCCTCCCGCGCTCAAGATAAAGACCATAGAGCAGATAAACGCCCCGGAAGAGAGGGAGAAAGAAGAGGACATGGCAGAGACAGAGAAGAGGCGCCCGGAGACGATTCTGGAGAGTCTGATCAAGCGACCGGCTACGCAGCCCAAGTTGGAGCTGCCGGAGGAGCCAGCGGACTGGAAGCCAGCGGATAAATGCTACTTTTGTGTGGATGGGGAGAGGGGGGAGGGGGCTGAGCGGGCAGCGGGGGGAGCGACGGTGAGTTATTTTGTTTTTTTTATATGGTAGGTCTTTTTGTGGTAGTCAATGGCGATAGATTCAGAATTTCCCAGTCTATAAAACCTGCGTTGCCAATGTACTGATGCAAATTGCAAGTCTATTACCCAACAAGTTAATCAAATACATAGTAAAAAAAATACTGTACTATGTGGCCATCTTGGATTTACAATTTATAATTTTTTACGTATTCTACTCTATTCTACTACTCAAGCCATATTATTTGATATCTATAGTCTATATCTTCTATAAGACCGTGGTATCACTCTGGTAGAGTCGGCCTGTTCATGCCGAAGCGTGACCTTTCTATGGTGAAGTTTTGACTTAAGGTTAAAAAAAATCTCAACCCAAATATTTTAAGACAGACACTACTATACATTATACTGTGTCAGTACTAAAATAGATCCAGGTATTCGCCAACATTCGTCGCCGTAAAAAACGCGGTACAGTCGGCACTCAATCTTCGCTATCATCGGCTGATTAACGGCCTCCACTCGGCCTACTTACCCGAAACGCGATAAGGCCTGGCTGCCAAAAACGCGGGGCGGTACTCACGGCGCGCCGCCCAGCCGCCCCACTTTACGGCTAAAGTTGTTGCGTCAGACGGGTAATGACGGAAAGTTACAGTTTTTGGTCGAGGTTTTTTATTCTTTTTTTTTACAAGTTTTAGTTTTTGGGTGTAGTTTTTGATTTTTTTGCTTGGTTACGTAACAAGCTGGTTAGAGGTCAATTTTGATTTATGGGAGATTGGCAGAGCGAAGGAACGAAGCTCAGTGGATAAGATAGATTTGTTTTGAATCAGATTTTTCAAAACTATGTGCTTCAAAAGTAAAATATAGTGCTACCTATGATCAAAAAGGAGACTCAAAATATATGATTGGAAAAAATCGTTTAAGAAGTTTACATTAGAATTATATTTTTATTAAAAAAAATCTAGTTAGGTAGGTATAGTTCAGAACCAAAATAATATTTTTTTATTAAAATTTATACACAATTTGCAATTTTGAAAACAATCAAAATTTTGACAAGCTACTTGAAAATTTAAAAACAATTTAAAAATTAGAACAAACAATTTGAAACATTTGTAAAAAATCTTTAAAAACAATTTGTAGGTTATAATTCTTAATTTTAAAAATCTTTTGAACAAGCTAATTTTATATCTGGGATTTGAGGGATTTTTATGTAATAAAGAGGGGTCCTGATAACTAACTGAAGGTTAGAAATCTACACCAAATTATCCAAGATGTGCCTAAACCCGTTCATCTGTTATCATAATTAATCCCCACTCCTGGTATCGTACTTCAAAGGGGTTGCTAATAATATGGTAACCGGTGATTATCCTTTGTAGTCAGACTGTTGCAATCATAGCATAGTGACGTGCTGGTAACGTTGATGTTCGAACTTGGCTTTGATACGCTACCGTGTTAATTAATCAATATAACGCACTTAATTACCCCATGACTTGCTGAGTATGTAGGTACCTTTTATTTCAAATCAAATCAAAATCTCTTTATTCAATTTAAGTCCTTTACAGAACATTTATGAATGTCAAATTTTATAATCTACTGCTGATTCGGAAGGTCAATTGCTACCGAGAAGAATCAGCAAGAAACTCAGTAGAACTTAATCTTTTCAAATTTGTTATCATATTTTTTTTAAAGAATTAAATTAAATTTAAATTTCATAATACATAACACTGTGTAGGTGAACAGTTTCTCATTTCCACAAATTCTTGTCATATAGGTATTCTTCAACTGTATAATAGGCATTTGCCATCAAATAAGATTTAACTTGAGACTTAAATTTATGTATGGGTAAATCAATTTTGTTTATTTCAATTCACATACTTTGTTTAACTACGTTTAAATCTATCAGCACACGTCCACCCACTGAGTATAGGCCTCTTCTCTATCACTTTTTACGGTCCTCTGCCAGCGTCATCCATTGTTTCCCTGCTACCATTACAGCATGTGGCAGGTGGTCTACCCACAGGAAGTCATCCCAACGTCGTCTTTGACTGCCATTAGGTAAGCTTTATGGATAACTCTCATTTTCCAAAAAGAAAAAGTCACTTCCATGGAGGGCTTCTTAAAAGGCCGGCAACGCATCAGCGACCTCTCTGATCTCGCAGATGTTCATGGGCAGCGGTGATTACTTACCAGCAGGTGACCCGCTTGCTCGTTTGCCGCCTCTAGTATATAAAAAAAGGGCAACTCTCTTTCAACCCTTATAATTACGAATTTCAAAATATTGCGAGCTCGGCGAGTACTTTTCCCATGACCGCTGATACCAAATCTATTCAAATGCATCATCAATTTACAGAAAAAAATGCCCTCCATGGAAGTGACTCTTTCCAGAAAATGAGAATTACCCTTATAGTCCATCTATCATCCTTGCGCCTTGCCAGGTGTCCTGCCTATCTCCGCTTCAGCTCCCACACTCGCGTGCCAACATCGACTACCCTAGTTTTCCTATGCTTCTTCATCATCATCAGCCTATCTTGAACCCACTGCAGGATATAGGCCTGCTCCTGTGCACGCCATTTACAAAGATCCTGTGAAAGCCTCATCCAGGTTCATATAGTTACACTGAGTACCTACTTTAATAGGTATTTTTCTATTTGTATCTAAGATTTAGCATAACGTATCGTGTCTATCTCGCACGTCTAATTCTGTCATTCACTCCGAAACACGCCGAGATCGCTACGCAAGCAAAAGTGCGTAGCTTGTTTAGCTCGCTTTGTAAGAAGGCGATTTGTTTTGTGTCTAAAATAATATATTATTTTGTGGTTGAAGGTAGATGTGATTTCATTCTGAAAACGCGCGATGCAATCAACGCCCAGCGCCATCTATTGTTACGGAGTGGACCTAATGTACCGAAACTAGTTTATAATAGAGAGATCTTTATCGGTGCTTAAGAACTTATTTAGCAAAAAATATGTTCAAATCATTATTCCCATACATCTTATTACACCCAACCCTATTCCCGTAAGATCAACCATGATTACTCCGACAGATGTTCCATAGGGAAATGTACAAAACGAGACCATAAACCATTCAACATAAGGTTTAGATTCTCCTACATTCAACGCAACTATGGGTGACGATCTTACTAATAAATCAGAGTACTTATGTTATTGGATTAAGGTTTAAATTCAAGCATTTTTTTATTGTATGGGATAAGACGTCGGATGTCCATGAGACTAGGAAATCGTTTCTTTGTGAGGATGTGATTTTAATTTCGATTAAAACAGATTGGAAATACAAGGTGCATTTGTAAACATTTACATACCTTTAACCACGTGTTCTACCAACCATTTCGAGCAACATTTTGTTCTATGACTTTTTTAAATTCGCATAATAAAGTATCAACTTTTCTTACAAAGCCGGTCAGTTGTCTTAATCATTTTGATGGGAAGTCGAAAACCTTTTCGACGAATTTCTTAAAGTCATGGAAGAAACCTTATGCGGAATCTCGTAGACATGTGTGTCATCAATATTCTTAACTGTGTCAATCAGGTGTTTGTATTAGCTTAGATAATTTTTTTTAAGCGAATTATAATAGTGTAAAGTTAAGTTTATTGTTAAAAAATATATTTGTAATTGGGCCCTTTTTTGTTTTTGTCGGAGATACAGGAAGGATATACCTAGTTCAGCAAACTTCAATTAATTCCGTTAGTTTGTTTAAATAGATTATTATTAGTCTTTGTAGCTCTAATGTTTTTCTTTTACTTTTAAAAGGATGTAAATGCTTACAGATAGGCGTAACATCCTATACTCTGATTCATAATCATGTAAAGTAAACTGACAAATGTCAATGTGTCATCCCCATACATTATCACTCAATTTAGCACATGCAAGATGTCAAAATGCATAGAAACTTGTCATTTTCATCTGTCAGTTTACTTTACATGATTATGAATCAGAGTATAGAACTCACCGTCGCTATAATAAACGCTATTGTGAGTATGCGTTAACATAGGTACTTATAAAAAAACCGAACTGACAATTCATCTGCTCGTCTGCCACATAGAGATGAAAATTTTCAGTTCGAGTTGAAATATTTAAAAAAATCACCAACATCGCGTTTTTTACCAACAACCAAATTCTATAACAACCAAATGCGAATGGACACAAACAAAACCTTCGCCAACAAAACACAGCTACCCATTGTCCGTCTCGCTTTGTCTCGAATAAATGCGATACTCGTGCTCTTCTGTCCTTTACGAAAATAATTGCGGCATTAAGGTTGAACCCGTCAACTTCAGAGATGGATTTGAGCGCTTATTTTAGAATGAACTCCATTTTAGGGTTATTCGTGGGATAGGAGATACAATTTTGTCTCTGTCTCATCTTTTTTTTAATGTGATAGTTGGCAGATGAGCAGACGGATCACCTGATGGTAAGCGATTGTGGCCGCCCATAGACACCTGCGTAATAGAGTCATGAGTGCGCTGCAAACCTTTAACCCCCTTTTCGACGAAACACAGCGCGGGCGCTGCTTCAAACCGACCTTAATATGTGGGGCCGTGGTATCATTCGGGTCGAGCCGGCCCATTTATGCCAAAGCGTGGTTCTCCCACTGTTAAAAGTCTTTGCGAGTAAATCCCCGTTGCGCCCAAAGATGTCGCTTTAAACCCGAATATGAGCAGTTTGCTATAGTTACTGCAGTACCTACATAATGTCGCATTTTTGTCCCTATCTAACACGTCGAAACACGGCGAAATCACTGTAAGCGCGAAAGAATGTGTAGGTACGTACACATTCTTTCGCCTGTTTTATTCTAATGTAGGCGGCCGTCTTTCTGTGTATAATAATTATTTTGTGCTATAAGGGCCTATTTCGTGCTGTTCTGAGTTAAAACTATCTTCATAAACAAATATTTCGTACGTGCTCTTTAAATACAAAGCTAACCATTTAATTAATGATAAAGTCAACTATGAATCACTAATAATCTTTAGTTAACAGTATTTTGAATCCGTATTGTATAATTCTGCCGCCATAACGAAAAAAGACGTAAGTATCTGAATCTAACTTTACATTCAAACCGAGGAATAAAACATTTTAGAATAGAATGAGCAAATAACAGAAACTTAAAACTAATACCAAAATGGTTGCCACTCAGCATTATGTCATTGCTTAGCAATGATGGTATTCTGTGGCTCCAGAAAGAGTGAGAGCGCTACATTCTTGTTTTCTGATCCTAAAGATAGCTAAATTATTATTTTTTACATTGTAAGTAAGTAGTTACTTATTTGTTAATGCCCAGTTATTAATGGCCAGAATTTCTGAGTTATGTTTTCAAAAATGAAATGAAAATGCGTTTATTATCTCACTTTTGAAGAAAATGTTAGATACATCTTTTCTTCTCATGACGGCAGAATTAATAGTCGAGACCTGTGACCAATTTTTAACATCAGCAAATCAAAGGTTTAAAGTTCATGTATTAGCTGAGTCAGTATTGAGTAATGCATATAATTGCATTAATGCAAGACTGGGTGCAGGCATTTTGAATCATCAGCCTTAGAGATCGACGAAATAGGTATACCTACACTGGTGGATGCCCGCGGCTCCTCTCGCATGTAGTTTGATTTGCCACATTTTTTTTTTGTAAATTTTAATATCTTGAAAATCCAAACACGACGATCCAATGTCTACGGTGGCCGATCTTATCGTTCAGCCATGTACAGTCGAGGTCAAAAATATGTTTACACTTTAGGACCTTGTCACAATACATATTTATAAGAAAGTGGAAGTCGTTTTCTTATACATGTACTGTGACAAGGTCCTAAAGTGTAAACATATTTTTGACCTCGATTGTACGCATGATTTATTGTGTGTGCAAACATAGGTGCACTCAATACTCTCATACCTTTTCCGAGGCACGGGAACTAGGGGTCTTTCCAGACTTCGGGCTGACACTGAGAATTACTAAACAGGAAAACTCATGTTATACATTTTTTGTCCTGACCCGGGAATCGAAACTGATAGACCCGGGACCCTAAGCGCAGCTGTAATTTTAAAGTGTCCGAGGCAGGAAATCCGCGGTATCACTCTGATTGAGCCGGTCCATTCATGCCGAAACGTGGCTCTCCCAAATCAGAACAGTCCTATACTCTGATTCATAATCATGTAAAGTAAACTGACAGATGAAAATGACAAGTTTCTATGGACTTTGACATATTGCATGTGTCTAATTGAGTGATAATGTATGGGGATGACACATTGACATCTGTCAGTTTGCTTTACATGATTATGAATCAGAGTATAGGTAATTGTTGTACTTTTCGAAGAGTAGTATAATTCTTCTTACCCTGACCACAGAATACTTAATAGTATTGCCCCCTTGACTGACTCGGTGGTGCAGTTGGTAGACTAGTGGGTTGCACTTTAAAGCGATGGCTGCGCTCGGGGTCCCGGGTTCGATCCCTGAGTCGGGCCAAAATCTGTACCTGAGTTTTTCTGTTCAGAAATTCAGTGTCAGCCCGAAGTCTAAAAGTTGGCGGTCTTGTACTCCCGTGCCTCGGAAAGCACGTTAAGCCGTTGGCCCTGCGCCCTATCTCTCTTCGGTCGTGTCACACTGGTGTCCCATCGAATTAAAAGGGTAAGGGAATAGAGAGTGCACATTAATTGTGGGAGAGCCATGAGAGGCCGGCTTGACCGGAGTGATACCACTGCCTCACAGAAAACCGGCGTGAAGCAGCCCCTGTGCTGTGTTTCGCCGAGTGAATGAGGGTACCGGAAGCCCAATTGGGAGGAACGGGGGTTAAAGGTTGACAACACACTTGTGACTCTGCTGCTGTTGCAGGTGTCTATGGGTGACGGTAATCGCTTACCATCATCCTATAAAAAAAAAAGGTTGTACTTTTCGAATAGTAGATATAATTCTTACCAAGACAATCGAACCACACAGGTGTGTCGCGTAATAACCCAGTAGATTAAGTCTTACATTGTTATTATTTAATTAATTACAACAATTACATACACTGGCTGGCAGCGAAATCGGTCCCTTTGTCGCAATATATGTAATTAGTATCTTTCAGTTAGCTTTGACGGATTCCGCCCTTAAATGGGACTTAATGGTAGACATGTCATTTAATTTGTACTAATTAATTTATTATTTATAAAGTACTTATGGGATTTTTTTTAGTAAGTTATGGAAACCATTGACTAATACGATCAACAACTTTGGATACCTCAACGTCAATGGTTGTTCAGTGACATTTTGACATCTCACATCAAAAATAACCAATCACCGTGTAGACCTAAATCTACAGGTAGGTACGCCATCTAACGGATTTTTCACACGCGTTAGTCCCCAATGGTACTTATTCCGCCTCATACCTACGCTAAAGATCTTGCTTTTCCCTCTCTTGACAAATATTCATGAGAAGAATACATGTATTCATCCAGTGCCTAGTTGTAATATTATGTACCATGTGGCCCGCCCTCCCTTCGTATCATTACTTAACTTAAACCAATAGATGGCGCTGTGAGTAGATTATATCACGTAAGCGTTTCGTTTTTTTGTTCCTACTTATTAGACATGACATTGGCAATCTGCATCTTTATAAATAGTATAGTTTTAAGCACAATATTTGCGTTTTCTCTGTTGATATTTAAAAGTAGTTAAATATTTGTGTTGGATCTGGGTGTTTGTAGTACCTTCGTTGTTTCTGGTTTACATAGTACAAGGGAAAACCTTAGTTTGGGGCCAGGACAATGTATGTGATGTTGTCTCATTTTTTTTTTTTTGATATCATCTACCACAAGTGGCTTAGCTATACAGCTTACAGGACGGAATCAGGTTAATGTAAGAGAAGTGATATCATTATTAGGGCAGTATTTTATAAGCTAACTTCTTCAAACCAATCTGTTCCCAACTCGTACGGAATTTATAACTTAGTAGGGAAAACTCCCCCAGTGGGTAATCTGTGGGGAGAGCGTCAATGTGAAGAAAAGTGGATGTTTGAAAGTTATTTTTTATTAATTGACGGTGGTAGTTTCAATGTGGATTAACTGTAAAAAGATGAAAAAGGAAAAGACAAGTATGCTGAGTCTATGATCACTGCAAATGCCTGAAGTGTAGGTACCTACCTCTCTCTCTCTCATCTTAGTGTGTAATTCCTGGTTGCGTCCAAAGCTATCAGTTTTGAAGCCTGGAGGCCAATTCTAGATTGTCGCCTTCTATGTCGAGTCGACTTCATGGAACGCACAACCAATAGGAGAACACATATTAAAGTCGACATTCCGTTTTGATTGGTTGACGCGAACTCCGCTCAATAGTGAGTATAGAGTTTTTGATTTTGATCATCTATACTTTTTCTGTTGACAGTACCACCAAACAAATGCAACTAACACTAAAATTACACATACCAGTCTCCATTACATTTAGATTCCGGTAAAAAGCGGGCTATTCGTGCAATTACGGTGTTTTTGTATGAAGACGATAATTCCGATTTGATTGCCCTGTGGGAAACAGACACAATAACTTGGCCCCATGTGTACTGTGCACAAAACTGAATCAACTGTTTCTTTGTGGGAAATGGGTGGTCTGTCATTATGTCATCTTTGGGGGCGGGATGACAGATGACAAGTTGCGGTCAAAGACAGCGTCGATGGCGCAGTGGCTAAGGATTCGATTCCCGGTCAAGTCAATTTAGGAAAACTACATTTTCTAAGCTTTCTGGGTATTCTAGTTCGACGGCCCCAGTTAATTAACGTCATCTGGTACGCATAGTACAGGGTTGCCCTAGTTTGAGACCAGGTTGATTGGTGTGATTGTCTGTCGCATTTATTTATTTATTTAATAAGTAGGTAGATAGATTCCTCCTCTAGTCGTATTCTTCATTACAGAGGGTAGTGATTCCTCCCGTTGGAGCTTAACTGTAGGAGAGTCACGCTTCGGCATGAATGGGCCGGCTCGACCGGAGTAATACCATTGCCACAGAAAACCGGCGTGAAGCAGCCTCTGTGCTGTATTTCGCCGAGTGAGTGAGAGTACCGGAGGCCCACTCGAGGGGGAAGGGGATAAAAGGTTGGCAGCGCACCTGTAACTCCACTGGTGTTGCAAGTGTCCATGGGCGGCGGCAATTGCTTACCATCAGGTGATCCGCCTGCTCGCCTGCTACCTATCACATAAAATAAATAGGTTTTTCCTTTATAATGGTCCTCCTACTTTTTATATGAACAATCTACAACAAAATACCCGAAAGTCTGTAAATGTTATTTGATATGAAATTGTATGCTTATTTACTGGAAAAAAGTTCACTATGTAATTAATACCGATGTAGTTCAAACCTACAAAATATTTACATGCCAATACATTTGGCGAAAAATGTGAAACATTGTTTTATTTTTTATTTGACACTCTTTTATGTACTGTGTTTCGAGTGAATAAATTGAATTGAATTGAATTAAACTGAACAGGATCCTTTGTAACCTAGAGGACTTTGAACAATAATTCTAGTAGTAGAGTAGTCATTCTAAGCTTTTGGAATATTTTTGAAAATATAAAACGTTGAGTATGCAAACGCAAACGTCAAATTAAATTTGATTCAATTTATTGCGTATCACATTACAGTTACATACAGGACGTAGCAAAAACATGCGTAAATAAAATAATGCAGAAAATTACAGGTTTTTTTTAATTAAAAAGAAATTGTTATGGTTACTGCCTTAATGAAGAGGACAGATCCACAGATAAATAAGTAAACGAGCTGCCGTAATTAATAGCAGGCATCCGCATCAACATTTCTAATCATTGTCTGCCATAATAACAGTTTATTGTAAACCCTTTAGTCTACAATAGCAATTATGTACCTTGTCTAAACCAAGCTTAGCAGCAACCAGTGTACTCTGACCCGTCCGATCTCTTACAATTTGTCTCCTCTCACTGAGCCCCCTCAACAACAACCCAGAGGAAGGGGTCTGCTTACACCGGTCGCGCAAACCATAGTTTCAATTTACGAAACAATGCCTTATCCATTTGCTACGATTCCACGTCAAAGTAGAAAACTCGTATTTTGATTAATACGTAGGAAAGAGATGGGGTGTGCGTGCGGTCGATGCTCGCAGCTCTGAACCGTAACTTGGAGTGGTAAGGTCGAATTTTGCTAATGTACACTTTCCCGCTGAAATAGTAAGCGTGTAGGCGTACCGTGAAAAGTAGGCAGTGTTGGAACAGCGCGGCCAGTGGAGAGGCTGCGTGACTTTATTTTTTAAAAGCTACTTTCGGATTGTGCTTTTGTTTCTCGAGAGCGCTTGGTTTCTGTTTGGGCTCGGTTTAACACTTGCCTTTGGAGTGGGTTGGAGCATAATGACTTTTTCAGATTATTATTAGGGCTTTCGTTTGTTTCACTAATAAGAGCTACTTACAACTATGTGGACTGGCTACGTTTAGCAAATTGTGCCAGAAATAATGATACTTCCTAATAAAAAAATGTACCTTAGCATCTTATCAATAAGTTCTTTTATGATTTAAACATGTTAAGGAATAATATCAAAACATGACGAAGTATTAATAAAACCTTCGATTTTAAATAATTTACGACACGAGACGAGAAAGAGCTGATATAAAACATGTAAATAAATAGGTACATATACCTAAATGTATAAATAATTTACTTTTTTCTTGACCTTTATTAATGTTTACAGTTGACATAGTGAAATAAACAAATTATCTGATAACCGTCAAACAAATAAATAAAGATCAAATCGTATGACATAACGCCTCAACGCAAACTAAAAGAATATTCTAGAAGAGAAAATGCAAATAATTTTAACGTCTACTCATTATACGCGAATTAATGCGGTATAATTGAATTATTTAGCAGTTATAAAACTATAAAGGAAATAAAATTGCGGGTAATGGCCGGTGCGTGAAATTAATTCGTTGCATTTTGTATTTTTGTAAATGCGAGATATGACGAGTTGTAAGGTGTGGTTGAAGTGCTCACTGGTATAAAATCTAGGTTAAGAATATTACCTATATAAGTAGGTATCCAGTAATCTGTCTATACATATAGGGTGTATCTGTAAACATTTACATCTTTTCAACCAAATATTTTACCAACCATTCTGAACAACGTTGGGCAAACAACTTTTCGAAATTTATCGAAAAAAATTTCGAAACCCCATACAAAATGACCAAGTCACATGATCGACTTTGTATGAAAAGTTGTTTTTTTCATGCGGGTTTCCAAAAGCCAAAGAACAATGTTGTTCAGAATTATTGTTAGAAGACGTGGTTAAAGGAATGTTAATGTTTACAGACAAAGCTTGAATATGCGTTCTGTATAAAAAAAAAATCAAAAAATAATATGGGGGATCCGATTGAGGGCTGTCTCGAGAGCACATTTTCGCATTTAGCTAGACAACTTTAATCCAATGAAAGAATAGGCTAAAATCTCGACTAACTACTTACCTTAGTTTTAACTAAGTTTACTACTGTATTGTGGTAAGTATGACTTCTTTTGATATTTTTTGCTATACACCGTACTTTTTTAATAGTCTTACCTCTCGAGGGCATTATACTGATGCATGATGTAAACAATCATTTTTCCCCTAGGACCGTAGAGTCTAATCTAAAAAAAAACTCCATCTTAAACAAATTGAGTCAATCAGCTGATCACTTTTGTGTATGGAAAGATGAGTTTTTTACCAATGAGTTAAGTGCAGTGCCACATTTGACACTAATTGACATTTAATTTTTTTTTATTCCCATTTATTTATACTACTATGATGGATATTGGATAGAAGCGATGACTTAACTTCTATGATATAAGTCGCAGTGCAGGTCTGATACTTTACTTTTTTTGTTTATTTAAATTCAAACAGTTGAGCACGTGTCAACTGAGTGCATTTAGAAGTGCATTAACATAGTATAAACTTACTTTGTGCATATACTTTGTGCAACTATTTAGCATTTATCTTTGTAATAGGTAGTAGGTTATTTTACAAAACACACATGACAAACAAATAAATAGGAACTCGTGTTGATAATAAACGTTTCCTGTGTAACCTAATGTCTAATAATTAGAAATAATTGAAAATATTTTGAGTACCTACATTATAATAATTATAATAATAGCGGCAAGGCTTTCCACCCCAACCTCACTTTAACTAGTGTGATTAAATGACTCCTAACAATTTATTGACATATTTTTAAGCGTTACCAGTTGCAATACCAGTAAGAATCACAAGTGTACTGTCAACCTTTAACCTCCACTGTCAATGTCACTCACTCAATAAAAAGCCGTGGTATCACTCCGGTCAAGCAAGCCCATTCACGCCGAAGCGTGGCTCTCTCACGGTATTAAGTAGAGAACCGTGTTTATAACATTTTTTTATTAAATTCAAAGAGCGTCTTCGTTTTATTGAACAAAATCAAATCATCACGTTATTAAAATGGCCGTCAAGTAATAAAGTTTTATATCGTATAACTTTCTTTTCTTTACATAACGCATCCAGTATCTATGAAAAGAAATTCAGTTGTTGATTCAACGATACTATCCAATTCATTGATCACCGTTTTGTTCGTTAATACAATTCAACATGTTCATAGTTTTATGGACGTAGTAAATTTTTAGGGTTCCTTAGTAGTATTTGCTGTCAGCAAATCTGTATTTTATGAACCATAAATGAATAGCTAGACAAGTGAAAAACAAGCCAAGTATTTCAGTTGCCGGTATAACCACAAAGTTATTAAGCTACGCACACATGCGTGCTTACAGTATTTTAAAATCTATATATTTATAGAACGTGTGTGGGAGACACAAAATACAATATTCTGCTAACAGGTAGGTCAATGAACTACTTGAAACTATTATAAGTGGTAGGTAAAATAGCTAAATTTTATATCACATAACAAATTTAATTTTCACAAATGATGTATGCATTTCTCTGGCTACAAATGAAAACAAAGCAAAATATATATTAAATGAGTGCTCCCAAACAATATAAGTGATTTTTGACCGTTTTTTTTTTCGTGATACAAATAACAGCTTCAAGTTTATTCAATTTAAAATGGGTATTCACAAACAACATTCCCATACACATAGTACTAAAAATCTAGTCGATATGAAATGCAACAGACGGAACCCAGCGTGCGCGACTCCGGCTCGCACTTGGTAGGGTTTTTATGTCTATAAATCATCTTTTTTCCGTTTGTTAACAAGCAATCGGTTTTTGCTGTTTTTGTTAACAATTTTTTATGCATGTAAAACTTGGGTGGTTTTGATCGAAATATCGTGAATTATAATAATTTTAGTATATGAGCTTCTTTCCCTAAAGAAAACAATGAATACAGATTAAATATGTAAATTATGTTGTAAAGAGTGAAGTTTCTTTTTTGACGTTAAAGATAAATCATTACTGTTTGTTTATTTGAATTCAACTTTTACCTTGGTGAAAATAGTGACTAGAATATGTAAAATTACTTCAGTAAAGTTTTAACGATGGTAATAGTATTTACTATTAATTTGCGACAGATAACCATTACTTATCTATTAGTTTCATGACGTCATCACAACCCCCAAAAAATTGAAAAACCAAAAATAAAAACATCAACGCGACTCCACATCCCTCTATAGCCGATCGGTTAAACAGCATAGGCCGGACAGAAAAGCCTATAGGGGCGGTCCGCAGAGGGTGGAAACCTCGGAAAATTCACGTGCTGGGCCCTCCCCTCAGCCGAGCACGTGCATCAAAATAGACCAGTGCCCGCGCCTTCCTAATCACCGCCGCTCGCGAAAAAAAAGAAAAACGAGCGCGAGCGTTTGACGTTTCAAAATACAATTTTCGAAAATAGAACGCGTGTGGCGCTGCCGTTATTTTTTTCTCATTTTTACTTTTTTGTGGCGTTTTTCTGCTAAAGCAGCGGAAAGGTTTCAATGAAAAACGACTGCTTTGTAGTTTCGAGTGAGGTTTATTACTTTTTTGTGTGAAATGGAAGGGAACACAGCATGAGCCGATTTCATGGTTAGTTGGCTTCAGTGTTTTGAAACATGGACGTGAATGTTGCCACTTTATTATTTGTTACATGATGTTGACTTTTTTTGAGATGCTTGGGTGATGATTTTGATAAGTATAGTGTTGTTTTCTGGCTACAGAATGCAAGCTTTATTTAGCACGTGGATTTTAATTTGCTATACCTTTTCTTAAAATAGATTATCTTTCTTTAAGAATTAATTGTAGAACATAACACAATTCCAATTTCTATTAAGTAACTGATTAGTTTAGGCCGATAATAAAAAAAAATGGATAATGATATATTTTTTTTAGTATCAGCCAGTATGATTATACTGTCCTACTGCAGGCAAAGAATGGTGGGATTAGGCTTAATCACATACCCGATCCAAAAATTTCGATACATACCTAACTTTTTGCTGACCCGGGATTCCAACCTGAGACCCGAGATCACGGCCCATGCATAAACCACTGGACCAACAGGGAGTTCAAACTATAAAATGCATGATTACTTGAAGTGAACATCGCTTAAGAGAT
Source organism: Cnaphalocrocis medinalis (assembly GCA_014851415.1). NCBI lineage: Eukaryota > Metazoa > Arthropoda > Insecta > Lepidoptera > Crambidae > Cnaphalocrocis > Cnaphalocrocis medinalis. Next base: position 2,855,254 of record CM026298.1, read on the forward strand.
TTCTATAAAATGCATATTATCTTTATTGGTATTATAAAATGTATATTTTATTATATTAATAATAGTATTGACATCATTACATTTTTAACTGACTAATCTTATAAGCGTTTTGGATGGTGACATGTGTTAGTTTGTAAGAAAAAATGTACTAAATAAAAGTGCAAGGATGGGAGTACCTAATTAATTAACATGATAATTTATAATAAAATTATACATTTATTCGTAAAGAAACATACTTTTGTAAATAACAAACTAAAAATATTATAAATGTCATAAATATTGACACAAATCACACACATTTTACGCACTAAAAAGACCCCAAACATTAGGTAACTACTATGAAATTAAATAGGTTCGTAGATTAATATCTACCAATCAAGATGTTTTGTGCACATCTTTGTAAATTAAATTTTGTAGCCGCATGAAACGCTATGATGAATGCAAGTCAATTACTTGTTAATATGGACTTATCAATAATAAGTTTAAGTAGCAATAAAGCTTGATACATGATTGTAGAAGAAAGTTTTTTAGTGGGGATAAATTGCATAAGGAACACATTAGCCTATTAATTTTGTTAATACTTACTTTCTTTCTAAACAAATAAAAATTTTAAAACACCATTTTTTTTACCTACAGTTTTCATACCATTTATCTATCAACCTTGTCAACTTGCATTTTTGTGCAGTCCACTAAAGAAATTAGAATTAACTTGACTAAATATCAGCATGACATGAACAAAAGTTGCATTTAGTTTTCGCATAAATAAATAAAAGGGTGCAAGGATGGGAGTACCTAATTAATTAACATGATAATTTATAATAAAAGTATACATTTATTCATAAAGAAACATACTTTTGTACTAAATAACAAACTAAAAATATTATAAATGTCATAAATATTGACACAAATCACACACATTTTACGCACTAAAAAGACCCCAAACATTAGGTAACTACTATGAAATTAAATAGGTTCGTAGATTAATATCTACCAATCAAGATGTGCAAAAAAGATTTGGTGTAAATTAAATTTTATAGCCGCATGAAACGCTATGATGAATGCAAGTCAATTACTTGTTAATATGGACTTATCAATAATAAGTTTAAGTAGCAATAAAGATTGATACATGATTGTAGAAGAAAGTTTTTTAGTGGGGATAAATTGCATAAGGAACACATTAGCCTATTAATTTTATTAATACTTACTTTCTTTCTAATCAAATAAAAATTTTAAAACACCATTTTTTTTACCTACAGTTTTCTATACCATTTATCAATCAACCTTGTCAACTTGCATTTTTGTGCAGTCCACTAAATAATTAGAATTAACTTGACTAAATATCAGCATGACATGAACAAAAGTTGCATTTAGTTTCGCATAAATAAATAAAAGGGTGCAAGGATGGGAGTACCTAATTAATTAACATGATAATTTATAATAAAAGTATACATTTATTCGTAAAGAAACATACTTTTGTACTAAATAACAAACTAAAAATATTATAAATGTCATAAATATTGACACAAATCACACACATTTTACGCACTAAAAAGACCCCAAACATTAGGTAACTACTATGAAATTAAATAGGTTCGTAGATTAATATCTACCAATCAAGATGTTTTGTGCACATCTTTGTAAATTAAATTTTATAGCCGCATGAAACGCTATGATGAATGCAAGTCAATTACTTGTTAATATGGACTTATCAATAATAAGTTTAAGTAGCAATAAAGATTGATACATGATTGTAGAAGAAAGTTTTTTAGTGGGGATAAATTGCATAAGGAACACATGAGCCTATTAATTTTATTAATACTTACTTTCTTTCTAATCAAATAAAAATTTTAAAACACCATTTTTTTTACCTACAGTTTTCATACCATTTATCTATCAACCTTGTCAACTTGCATTTTTGTGCAGTCCACTAAATAAATTAGAATTAACTTGACTAAATATCAGCATGACATGAACAAAAGTTGCATTTAGTTTCGCATAAATAAATAAAAATTGAACCCTACCGTAATCATTACCATAAATTAAAATTCTAGAAGCAAAATAAAAAGTAAAAAATCTAATTTTCTTATTTTAAAAGTCAAATTATTTAAAACAACGAACACCTCACGACCTTATTCAAATCATTTAGTCTCATCCATGTGTGTAAGGCCCAACACGCGTTATTCCTTTGCTTACTGCATACCAAATTAGAAAAAAAAGACGATCGCTCCCGAACGCATTAATAAAAATACTATTCTAAATTCAAACGGCCCATTAACCGGTTCCCACGGCCGCCATGTTGGCTCGTCCTCGGTCGCTATTGGTCGAGGCCATGGTTTAGAATTAGAATGTGTAGACCCCACCATTTGGCGAACGGCAAATTATGTAGTTTTTTACGTCCCAAGTTCAAATAGCATAGCAGCTGTTTCGTCAAATTGGCGCGCTGTCATCGGCCATAGAGTAAAAAACACGCAATTAGATAAAATTGGCGCTATTATTTATCTACGCTTAATGAATCTGATTTATTACGTGATTTAGCTATTTATTTTATAGTAAAAAATCAGTTTAATTGATCTAACCTTACAATTCATTATAAATTTACCAATCGAAAGGTGAGGCCATATTTTTTTTTCTTATCACCGTTATTTACAATTTTGTAAAAAATAGTTACCAGTCTGTAAAGGTAACAGTCTGTTTTGTAAAGGCAAATGGGTATCAAACACACTACAATCTGATGAGAAATCAAAACTCAATTTAGAGTAAAGAATGATTTAGGTCGTCAAAAAAACACTCTCTACATTGAGGTTGTATCTAAATTAAAAAAAAAATACAAACAACAAGAAGTTTTTTTTCTAATTTACTATCTGCCAAAAGAGATTCTAAATTTAAATAATACAAAACCTCCAAAATCAATTTTACCTACTATCTTACTAACGTAAATTTTTTTCTTTAGGTGTTTTTTGACAGTGCTGTTAAATATTTGTATACCCAATTCCTTTGGATAATTTGAGACAATACAGCTATTTCGATTTTATCACCGAATGGTTGGCTTATAAATATAAGCCTTGGCCAATAAATAAATATCGAAAGAAAAACCGCCACAAAAGCAAACATAACCTTCAAAACAACATACGATTTATGCTAGGAACAGTACAAAAAGTCAAAATGGCGTCGCGACCAGTCGGTTCACCTTGCCGATTCGCTAATCACGACCACCTTGAATAATAACTAACGAATTGTTTAGACGCAGACAACCATACATACACACAGACATACAACTCATACAGGTTTATGAGTCAAACGTGTAACTAGTTGTATGGATAATGAGGTTTGTCTAAGATTTGAGAAACGTTTTTGAGCTAAATGTAAGGATTGGTTGATTTAAAATAGTAGTTCAGGTACCTACGAGAATGTCTATTAATTTTAAAGCCATTAAAATACGAGTGGTACCTATCTTTAAAAACGAGGCTAAACAAGATTTTTAATTTTAGCCTTCGCCAGTATTTTAATTAGTATTAAAATATTAAATGTGGAATTTGATATACTCATATTATAATTTTCAAATTAAGAAATCGAATCGACACATTAACTTTCTCATAGTTGTTTGTATTTCTTGTTGGTTGGTATTTCAAATTAACCTAGAAATACATAGGTAAACTTTTTTTTTATTGTTGATTTACATTTTTATTATATGTATAGATAACTAACGCATGGGGATGTTATAGTAGAAAAATATAATAGTTGTTGTCCCATAGTTACCACATGTTTATTTTCATTTACAATAGGTGTATTCCACCCCGGTGGCCGATGCTACCTCTGTAATTATATGGTGTACAGTCCACTAATAAATATACGTCATTCAAATATGAACCTAACAGTCTTGGCATAAGAGTCGAGGTGTTGTCATTTTATTCTGGGCGTCTGTCACAAACATTTCATTTAAATTGAGCTCCGGTAATATTTGTACGAATTAAACACTTTTAACGTCTACTGTTTAATTTACTGATTTGTACGTGAGATGGAAGGTGGGCGGAGATAGACACCCGTCCTAAGTCCAAAGGGAGTCCTGAGGGCTCTGACAACCTTTTGACTCCCTAAACTGAATTATGCCTTCGGTACCCTAACCCACTCCACGCAAAAAAAACCCTATTTCGCGCTCGTTTTCTATGTGGTATCACTGCGGCCGAATCGGTCCATTCATGCAAAGCGTGGCTCCCTCTGACCACGACGAAGATAAATTTATGAAAATTTTGTTCCCTACAAAGAACCTGACGTATTTTTTTCCTTTTAAAACCTTGCTACTTTGCACAGTAGCTATAATAAAGCAATTTTCAGTTACAAAATAATCCTGAATCACAGACTAACGAGACTTCCTATTGGACATTTTATTAAATCGACCGAGATCTTTCCTTGAGAGCTCATTACAGGACTGAAATAGCCGGAAAATTATTAGAACATGACAGGAAAACGGCCTTGTATGACTTCAGATTCTTGTCAGACCAATCAACCAATTAGGTAATGACTGAAGAAGGATGTCGCAAAATTATTGCGGAAATCACAGCGCATTTTCAGGAAAACAATACTTAGAAATACATTTCGCATCTTTAGAATTAAAGTGACCTAACTCAAGTTACTCGATTTTATCACAAATCTTTATCCTAGTTGTGTCTCTTTTGCACTACAAATTACAATTACTTAGAGGTAAACTTTTTATTTACAGGGTTTTAATCTATAACCCTGTAGATCCGAATCCGTCTAGATGGAGTGACGATCTGCGAAAAGCAGTTGGTATAGATAGACTCGATGCGTCTGCCGAAGACAGGGTGAAATGGCGAACATTTAGTGAGGCCTTTGTCCAGCAGTGGACTGAGACAGGCTGATGATGATGTTGATATTCTTGTCTACTAAGCTACCATCGCTCTATCACCAAATTGTTCAGAGGTTGTTTGCAAAATTCAAGAAAGGAAAGTGACCTACGCCAAAATCTTGTTTACTATCTACTAATATTAATCTTCTTTAAAAACTGATTTGTACTGGAGTACATTACATACATTTATGGAAAATCCAGGGAAGAAGTAATAAACTAATAGTTGGAGCAATAAAAACGTATCCTCTTCTTTCTAAATTGTTACACGAGATAAACATCCCTTAAAGAATAACTTATGAAAAACAAACTTGCGACTAACTTCGCATAACAAGTTGTCAGAAAGATTCAATCTCGCTTTTGCTACAAATATTAAAAGACTGTTTATTTGTTAACGTCTGTTGATTGAAGTACTTTCCGTCTATTGGTAGTGGATTTTAACTGTATGATTGTGTAATGATCAGGAATAGTGTTGCTAAACTATCGATAGCTGATTTCTAAAGTCAGATTTGAAATTATTCAGGGCTAGTGACCCTCACTTTGTTTCGGGGTCTAAGTTTTACTATTAGTTCCAATCTTTGACAATAGATGGCGCTGGGTGACGATTGCATCGCGCAGTGTTTCATCATTTCGGGTTTCGATAGACAGTTGATTTCAATAGTTAAATTATTCAGGTCTAGGCCTGCCCTCACTTCGTTTCGGGACTGAGCTTTGCTAATAATTTGTTCCAATACTTGCCAATAGATGGCGCTGGCTGTCGATTGCATCACATCAATGACGGAACACTAGTTCCGTCATTTCGGATACGTATAAGCCTGCTAGTAGTCTATTCGCTCCGTGCACGATTACAGCGCCAACTAGCGTCCACAACTTTGTGGGCTCTGTCACATTGACATTTAGGTCGTGTATTTGTGAAAAAATATCGAAATGAAAAAATAACAAATATTTTCGACTCATAAATTGTTGTGATACCACGATTTGGGTGGAAAAAGGGTTTTTAAATCATTTTGGTCATTCAAATCAAATGAGGTAAGTCCAAAAAGTGTGTTTAATTTTGATTGTGTCAGGGTTTGTTTACTTCATTTATAGTTGTAGTTTTACAGTAAAACAAAAAGAAAAAGCTACTTTAATGGTTTCATTATATAACAGTAAATATATTTAAATGTTCCTGTATCGCTAGTAATAAATTAAATATCGTTTTCAGATCGAAATGAGTATTGTTTGAAGACCGGGTTTGTGAGTGTTACTCACAATATCAAATTCCAACCACAAACCGTATTTAAAGGAAAGTTGTTGGTATTGGCTGGACATGTCCGAGATGTAGAAGAATTAAGAACAAAACAAGGGCAGAGTTCAATAATTCACGCTCTCATCATAAGGCAAACATCTATTACTTTGCCACCTTACAAAACGGTTTTAAATGTAAGTGATTATTTCCGTTTGAACTTATTACTTAGTTTGATCGAGTTTTTGATAGACGTAATATTCAAATATTAATTTGATTGCAGGTAAATACAGCACGAGTAGTCACAAGTGTGAAATATAATCAATGTGATGTAGGTTGGATAAAAAAAGTAAATAAGTCATACAAGTTATTTTATTATTAATGATTATATTGATAAAAACATATATATTATGTATTTATGATTTATTTATTGTTGTGATTTAAGTTTGACTGAAAGTAAAAATAAGTATCATTTAATTATTTTTGTATTGTTATGCATAAAAATATGAATAAACAGATACATACATCTGATGACAGAGCTTACATTATTTCTACTTTTGACCACCATGAGCGCTGCGATAGATTATGTTACCCCCACCTAGTACTTCGCACCCAGCGAATACTCGTAGTATAAATATTGATGGTATTGTCGAGTAGCCTTATTTCTATAGCTCTAGAGCTGGATTTAAGGCACCCAAAAAAGAAAATCAAACGTTTTGTTCTGCTCTTGATCCCTCTGGGTTTGCCTGTGTAGTGTGTACACACTTGCGCACTACATATCCGAGCGTGCAAGAGAGAGAGTGCGCTTAGATTGGCTGCTGTGCCTAAATTTTATCACTATCCATAAAGATGTACCACAATGTATGAAAACGCGATGCAATTTACGCCCAGCGCCATCTATTAATACAAAACTAAACTAAATTCCTGGGTTACTAGTTGTTTAGTAAACACGTAGAGATCTGTTAAATAACAATGTTGTTTTAGTTAAAATTTTCCCGCAAGATGAAAATTGGTTTTCGCAAAACAACTAAGTCGGCGAAGCCAGGTACTCTAAAATTCATGTGGAAAGTTTAAAACTTGGGGCGGAACATACAGGTATCATGACAGGCAGTAAGGATTTCACCTACATGCTTAATAGGTAGTCTTCAATGTTATTCTCAGTTGCATCCAAAGCTGGCGCTTTGGAGCCCAAGGCACGCTTGGACGATGATTCAGGATTTGGGGAGTCTGGTAATTTCAATGAAGCGACTGCTGACCTACGCAACCCTTCATCAGTAGCACTACCATGAGTTTGAAATACTATCCTCGCTATCGAAAACTATCGCTTTGTCTCTTTCATTGTGATGCATTTGAAAGAGACAGAGCAATAGTTTACGTTATGTCAGTTTTCGATGTCAACTCATGGTAGCGCTACAGGGGACTAGACCAACTAAAGTCATGGTTAAACGTTCAGTCATAGTCTCTACAATTGGGCAGACACAACTAGTCACTCAACTACTTAGTAGTTGGCCGAAAATCGGGAGCGGTGGCGTGCATTAGGGGAGACCTATGTCCAGCAGTGGACGAGTGTGGATGGCTGATGATGATGAACTAGTCACTCAACTAATAATTATTCTTATACTTAACATATTTTTTATTCCACAAAAACATTCATATTACTTAAGCCTAAGCAAGTATTTGTTGTAGAAAGGGCGACTTTATTGCTGTGTAGCGGGATCTTTAGCGTTTAGGGATATTTAGCGGGATCTGGGGGGCCTCTTGTAACCCCGGGGCCCTGAGCTGCAGCCCAAGCAGCCCACAGATAGATTCGACCCTGACTGTAGACCAATGTCAGTTGGATACGTCCGCTTGTTTCAATTTATTTTGTACGTATGTTGTCTAACAACTGTTGTTAATACTGTACGTTGTTGTTCCAGAGTCCAGCCTCGGAGTCGGACAGCAGTTCGGTGTCGGGCGCGAAGAGTCCCGGGGGGGCGCCCCCCCTGCTGCAGCACTTACTGCAGCTGCAGCTGCAGGCGCAGACGCCGCAAGCCATTGCACAGGTGAGTAATCAACCTACAATGGATATTGGGCATGACCCATCACCTTCCCATGGTCCTTCTTGGCATACGGACCGAATAGTAGGAGACGCCAGGAGACCTATTTTTGAATTGTCGTGTCACTAAAAAATGTGTGACTCGCATGATTTTTGACATCCGCATTTTTGAATCATTCGAAAACGAGCGATTTGCAACGAGTGGTATAAACCACTCGTTTCCGTGAAGCGGGTGGACGCATTTACGTCAAATTTTCTGCGTGAAACAAGTTAAAACTTTGACAAGCTTGGCAATATCCTAAGCGAGTGATTTCAAAAATAGGGAAAATTATGAATCATGCGACTCACGAGACGACGTGACATGCAAAATGAGTAGTTTTGTTTGGACGAAGCGAAAATTCAAAAATAGGTCTCCAGCATCGTTACTTGCACGGGGCTCTTTCCAGTATGGCGCTTGCTTGACTCCCTACATTGACCGTGTTCCACCAATCATTCTAAACATTTTATTCTATTACTTTTGAAAATTCGCTTAAAAAATTTCATCTTTCCATATAAAGTCGGTAAAGTGACTTGGTCATTTTGTATGGGGAGTCGAAAAATTTTTCGATGAATTTCGAAGTGTTTGAACAAACGTTGTTTAGAAAGGTCGATAGAACACGTAGTTAAAGCGATGTAAATGTTCATAGACACAACTTGTATAAGGTTCTTTTAAAAAATTACATCAGCACCGCACAGCAGCAGCATTAAAAATCAGCGCCGCAGCTGCTTCTAGCTGCTGTAGCAAATGCTGAGGTTGTGCCTTGTTGACCGCAAAATGTAAATTATTTCTTACTAGCGGCCCGCCCGCGACTTCGTACGCGTGGAGTTAATTATTGACACTTACCGTCATATTTTGAACAATCCACATAATATATTTTTATAAATTGTAGCTTATGTGTTATTCTGATGTATAAGCTATATTGTGGTAAAGTTTCATTCAAATCCATTCAGTAGTTTTTACGTGAAAGAGTAACAAACATCCATACAAACTTTCGCCTTTATAATAGTAGTAGGATGCTTTTCTGGCCAATAAACTTTATCTATCTATCTACAAGTTTAAGCTGGTTAACTCAAGGTGCTTTGTGTACAGTTCCAGCAGATGATCGCGGCGTTGGCTGCGCTGGGCACGGGGCTGGTCCCGCCGGCGCTCTCGCAGGTCTGGCTGATGCAGCGGCTGGCCCAGAACCGACACGACAGGTGAGTCCTTTATGCCTCCATTTAATTCCCGTGAGTGACCGGGAAGCGCCCAGTGGGGCGCCCCAGATAACGCTGGATGGACCAACCGGGCTAACATGCGCGCCACGAGATAATTTGTCGACACTCGTACATATTGTGTCGGCGCAAGTTGCTTTTCTTGCGGGATGGAAGGATGCGCTCTCGCGAACGAGAGTCGATAAAATTTTGTCGCGGTACGCATATTAGGCCTTCTGGTCAAGAAGGATCTTGATCGCCTTCAAAGGCCTGATTGGCAAGAGATGGCTGAGAACAGAGCAGAGTGGCGAATTCTCGTGTCATTCAGCGTAGTAAATAAGTAATGTCGAGTGACTAAGCTTTCTAGCTATATGACAGATGTCCTCATCAATCAATTAAAATAGAAACATTTATTCTTTATTCAGTTCCAGTTCATACAGAACATTTATGAATGTCAAATATTAAGTATACATATAAGCTACCACTGATTCGGAAAGTCGATTTCTACCGAGAAGAATTTATTTGACGGTAGTGTGATTTTTTATTAGATAGGTCAACTAATTATAAGTGATCACCACCGCCCATAGTCATCAGCTACACCAGAATGCATTGCCGACTTTTTAAAAAGGCGTCAGCGAGTTTTAAGAGTTCAATGTGTTCTAAAGATTCATCAATAAAATGCTCCATTCATGAAAGTTAAAGCCGAAGATTCAAACAGAATATTTCACCTCCACACAGGTCCGTATTGCGTTTCTGTTCTGTTCACGTTTCACGGATTTACTCGCATCTTTATTTATAGAGTCTCAAGGCTCACCCTGTGTTAGTCGCGAAACACGATCCAACTGCGATTAAGCGATTTCGGGAATCCATTCGGATTAGGCGCCGTTTATGCATTCGAAGGCGCACGTTAGGTTGATACGTTTGAATTCTAGACACTATTGCCACAGTAATGGTTAGAAAAGAGAAGATAGGAACCCAAAAGGCATAAGTAACGACTTAATTGATGACATTTGCTGTAATGAACCATCCGCAGGCTGTAATGCCGTACTAAAGCCACATTTGGAGAAAAACAGGATCAAAAAGGAAAACGCTGTTTTAAGAGGAAAAAGTTATGTAAAACATCATTACTATTTAAAAAGAGTTAATATCGACAACCATATATTTTTTACCATACCGTACAGTGGGACGTATATAGGCTTATCCTTTCCTTTTTTTATTCCCTATTACTATACTAAGTACATTATTTATCAACTTATATCACTAACCATTCAATCTATTTTTATCTGAGAACACTAGAACAAAACCGATGAATAGCCCTTTTATCTAAAATATTGACATTTAGCAGGTTTCTACAGATAAGTTCGTGGGAGAGTAGATGTAACAATGAAGGTAGAACACCAATATTCAACAAGATTCTGAGGTGATTTATGTAACTGATAGTATTGAAGGAAACTGCTTAGTTCGCCGTTTCTCAAAGCCTTTGACTCTCAGGTATGTACAAAAACTCCACGAATTCCTTTCGACTAAAGGATGTAGAATGTATCAAATTAATTAATAAAAACCCTAAGATAACAATAAGGAAAGAAGTTAAATTAAAATAGTATTGGTCTATGACCCCAAAAAAGATGTAGTATGAAGAGGCATAAAAGCGAGAACTGCTTTGAAAGAGAAAATTGGGTTCCGACCAAGTTGGAGGTAGTCTCTTAAAAAATGCGTATTCCATCTAACAAATTATATAGGGAAGTTTCATATCATTTACTTAATTAGAAAAAACCTTGACGACATCTATACTAATATAATAAAGCTGAAGAGTTTGATTGTTTGTTTGTTTGTTTGAACGCGCTAATCTCCGAAACTACTGGTGCGATTTGAATAATTCTTTTTTTGTTGGATAGTCCATTTATCGAGGAAGGCTATAGGCTAAATAACATTACGCTATGACCAATAGGAGCAAAGACAGAGCGGTAAATGTGTAAAAAACGGGGAAAATTTTTGAAGGCTTTCTTTGCGTGCGCTGCGAAAACGGTTCAAGATACACAAAAAATATGTATGAAAGAATTATTCCTCTATACATGATCTAAAAAAAAGTCCGGGACGGCATATGTCTATCTTTTAAGGTTTAGTCACAATGACCGTTTTTATGGTACCAAATTTGGTCGAAATAATTTGTTTAAGTTGTATCAACATAATAATATTAAGGGGGTTGTAAGGGGTTAAAAGGGGGGTAAAAAGTTACTTTTCCACGCGGACGAAGTCGCGGGCGGCCGCTAGTAATATTATAAATGTCTGATCCTATGTAAACGCTTAACTAGAGCTAACAAACTAAAAAATAATTTCTAGCAAGTTCTATATAATACATCATGTCCTCAACTTTTAACTCAAAAATTTTAAATTATTTGTTAGTTTTTGATAGTTTTTGTTTTGTAAGACCTTATTGGATTTTCATTAGTAGGTACTAGTAACTGTTTTCAACGAATTCTCTGCCTATGATTTTAAGTTTCATGGTACAGTCAGCCACACATCAGGTTACCACAACCTGTCAAATTTCCTCAATTGATATTCAACCTAATGTGTATGACAGTGCGATGAGAGTCTATTGAAGAAATTTTACATTTTTGTATACTTTGGTGTGTGCCTGTACTTAGCTACATAGTTTGAGAACCAGCGCTTTGCCTGAATCTTGAGCCTTGATATTTCGCCTTAAACGATGGTTCAATGCCATAGAAGGGCCTCATTTTGAATGGCCCTATATCATGGGAATCATCATAAACACCGATTTAAGTTTTCAACTTGTTATAAATGAATTTTATTGGTGATTGGTTACTTTGGTAGCAGATTTTACTGATATTCGCTATTGTTTTATTATTGAACTTTGGTATATCAATTTGTGTTGGGTCTTAAAGGTTGAGCATCACAGTAATTGCTATGGTTTCATCAATAAACAAATTGTTTTTGGACTCGTATTCAATACCTCAAGTTTCAAACCATGTTTTTTATTGAACATTAACTAAAATTAGATGTTTGTACTTATACATATTAGTACCCTATCAGTAGTATTATACTAATCCTTCCGTATTTATAAAAGGCACTAAAATATACATATTTTTTCTAGCTGGCTGTACCTACCATCTAATGGTCATATTATTATTATCATGTGTCTCTTTTAGGCCACAAATTAATCAAATTAATTAATCTGAATACTGGTTGGGTACAATGGTATGGTAATTTAGATGTAAAATCCTTTTTTGACGTAAAAATTGTTCGTCTTCAAATAAACATGACTGTTATATTTTACAACTAAATTATAGAATAAGGCTTTAGCTCTAATAAGGTTACATTTCAGTGTTCATACTACCTACATCCGATACTTACAATATTCAATGTTCATCGTTGAACACCCTGTATAAACTGGATGAACATGGGAACTGACGCAAATGCATCCGAAAAGCAACAGCTCCCAAACGGGGAAACACCCGCTTTATTTGCTCTTCCCACATGCCCGTGAATCTTGGATTCCGGCCAGATAATGTCACTAAACTATACAATACAGAGAAAACAGTATACAGAGGTTGTACAGTCAACTCCAAAAATATGTATACACTTTAGGACCTTGTCACAATACAAATATAAGAAAGTAGAACGACCTCTACTTTCTTAGTGTATTGTGACAAGGTCCTAAAGTGTATACTTATTTTTGGGGTTGACTGTACCCTCTTTTTGTGGTTCCGCACCTTTAAAGGAAGAACAATATAAACAAACCTGTATGGTTACGTTAAACAAATAGATACGGTGGTTTTTAAAACGGAGAATAAAGTTAGTCATGCCGGGCTAAGATGCGCACCGCGACAAAATTTTGTCGACTCTCGTTCGCGAGAGCGTATCTTTCTATCCCGCTCCTCGCCCTGTCAGGTGAGCGAGAAGCAACTAGCGCTGACGCAATACGAGTGTCGACAAAATTATCTCGTGGTGCGCATCTTAGCCCGGCTGGTTTAAAAATTATGATGTTACTTTTATAAAAATTGCAAATGAAAGTGACAGCAACAGTTTTAAACCAAAACTTAGACCATGTTTAGAAATAAGGGTATGCCATCTGTTGACCTAGAACTATGAAATTTGGCAAGTAACATCGTTAAAGACCACACATACGGGGGTAAATCTGAAAACAATACATTTCTATCTATTTTTATTACAATCAAGATTCAATTTTTTTGCCATATTGCCACAGAACCCTATAAAGACGGCTAATTTTTCGTTGAAAAGCTTACACAATACGCTTACACAATATGCAACACTGCTAGAGAAATTTTCCATAAACCTTATGAAAACAATAATAATTTACGATGAAGGATATCCTCCTCGGTTCGATTACAACTTCACCCAAGAAACGATCAATATGGTAGTTTTCTATGTTTCTACTCATTATGTTTTGTTCACAAATTAAATCTATTTCGTTTCCACCAGTCTGCATTTACTACACATCGCCTACCCACTGAACTTTGCCCCCAACACCATGTTTCACTGGCCCTCTCTCCGCTGGGTCGGGTTTCCCATCAGCCCCCTGCAGGTCGTTAGCGACGTATGTGCGGCGCGTACGCAGCCAGAGCCGAATAGTAATGGATCGTCCCAATTCTCACATGGGATATAGATGAGCGGTTGACGCGGGGAATTTTTATGTCGATTGTGTTAGTGTATGTTTAATGGTATATATATTTTAGTTACTTTTGTAATAAAGTATCATCCTTTTTACTGTCTCACACGGGCTCAGACCTCTATCATAGAAATCGTCATTGCTACTATGATGATGGGATTAGGCTTAATCACCACGGTTGTATAATGCGGATTGGTGATCACAGTTATGTTCTTTAATTAATACCTTTTCTCGGAAAATGACGGCCAAATCCATGTGCCCATTATAATCAACAACAAATAGTATTCAAAAACATTTAACCCCCCTAGTCTCAATTTTCTATTTAACCGTGTCAGACAATAAATGGTTTTTGAATTGTAAGGTGGTGGTAATACTGGTTAATAACTTCTATTTTTAATACTTTGCGTGATTCGCTTATATATATTTAAGATGTCATAATCCCAGTAATAAAGTGCTATAATAGCAGTCAAACATAAATTATTCTATTGCATTCTTACCACTTGAATATACTATAGATGTTAATCACAAATCCTTGTCAGAAATTTGAATATTAATACAGTAAAACCCACCGCATTCCACCGCGATAAGGTTAAAAATGAAACAGCTATTTAAATAGTACAATTTGCACGTCATTTGACGATAATTAACCGCCAGCAAAAAAGTGTGAAAGGCCTAGAAAACGCAGGCTTTGAACTAGACAACGCCTAGCTTACATAATGTCATCCTAATACCTGACCTAGATGCAAGACCAACAATAAACGTAGATTTCAAGCGAAGACAATTTAAATTTCAAATTGGTCAAAGTACGCTACCTTGTGGTACACCTGCTAATGCTTAAAACAAGAATGTACTGACGAGTCTATTTTAAGTTGGATTTGGATCAAGAAAGTAGCATAAATAAGGTTGCCGTTTGTTCATTTTGTAGCCTTTTAATGCTTTTTGATTCCTTTATGTTAATTTTACTCAGAATAATAGACTCGAACGGTTTTTTGAAATCTGTAGATTTCATCTCTAACGTAAAAATAGTTATTAGCTACTTTAGATGACTTTTGATAAAGACCTGGCTGGAAACACTACACTATAATATAATTATGGCAAAACATACATCTTTTGTCGTAATTATAGTAGTACCACTAGTACTCATATTAAGTTAAGCGTATCTTAAGTTTTACTGGTGATTATGATCATGTAAATTGGATAAGAATTATAATTAAAGGCTATTTCGACCTGTTTCGTTTCTGAAATTGCATGTGCCTTTTACGAGGTTTTATGGTTCAATTTGCTTGTAATTTGGAAATTGATGCTAACTCGTTTTGCTTAAGGCATTAATTTGGTTCAAGATATTTTTTGTGCTTATAAAAATAAAGAAAAATTGTTGCTGTAATTAGCTTGACATATTAGTAACTTATTCTGAGGACACGTTAACTGAGTTATTAAACTAATTTTCTTTGAATACATTATTGTTTACATAAATAAAAGTATCTTTAGCTCACATGCTAAGTAAGCATGATCGAGCATTATACTTTTGACTATCCAGATTATCCTTTTGATACATTCTTTGGTAAAACTGACCGGTATTTTTGAAATAAAAATATATGGTCCGACCATAATAACTTGGACATCTTCAAGGCAAGAGTGAACAAGCATTTTCTAGGCAAACAAACGCGTGTCATCCTAGACCTCATCGTCACTTTCCATCAGGTGTAAATGTGGTCAATGGTTAGGCTATAACCTCTTAAAAAATGGCTACAGAGTTCAGATGGCAATCGCTTTATTGTTATAGCTGATAAATAGTATTTTTCTTTGACTTTTTTCTTCCATCAGTGTCTTGTCTTTACTCTTAAAACTAGTAGCGCGCCCTCACTTCGTTCCGGTACTTAACTTCGGCCAGTACCAATAGGTAGCGCTGGGAGTCGATAACATCGCACGACTGTTTCGTGTTTTCGGTTTACTTGCCCTGGCGTGTCTCTCTTTATAAAGAGTACAGTCAAAGTCACTCAGAGGGCAATGGAGAGGACTATGCTCGGAACCTTGTTAGAAATGATGAGATCCGCAGAAGATCTAAGGTCGCAGACATAGCCCAAAGAATTGCGTGGCTCAAGTGGCAATGGGCAGGGCACATTGCGAGGAGAGATGGCCGCTGGGGCGGAATGGTGGACCGACGATCTAGTGTAGGTCGCGGGAGTTCATTGATTGCGGGTGACACAGGACCGATCCGCGTGGAGAACATTGTCGGAGGGCTATGTCTAGCAGTGGACGTATATTGGCTGAAATGATGATGATGAGATAAGACACAGGTCCCTCCACCAGCCCATGGTCCTTCCTACCGTCTCGGCATACGGACCGAATCTTGGGATACACTCACCAGGTACTTGCTAAGGGCTCTTTCCCCGGTGCGTATCTTCACTCCCTACAAAGTCTGTGTCTTTAGCCCATCTCAATGTCACTTCTCCCCAAATGGGGCGTGAAACACCACGCGCATGATGATGAGATAAACGAAAATCTGTTTTTAATTCTGTTTGAACCGTCACATCCCTAACAACAGATTTGTACACAGATCTCGGCGGAGCGGATGTCGCCCCGACAATCTTTGTTCCGCGCCTTCGGGTGCATTTCCAAAGCCGAGTGGAAATTGACGAAATCGATGTTGAGGCGCTATTTATTTGTGGGAGAGCGGAAGGTAAACCTTTGTTGGGAATCAGGTTTAGTTAGGAGTATCTGAACTGTTGATGTTTCGACTATCGACACTGAAAATATGAATTAAAGTATCATCTTTTGTTCTCAGCCAATTTAGCGTCTCGGCTTTCTTCAATAGATAGATAGATATCACCTCGCCTAGCTACGTAGCTAACTCCTGAGCAGGAAACCTGTCCTGCCCAATTCAACTTGAGTTCCATCATTCTTAAGCCGACATCATGGACATGGATTAACTGTGGGAGAGCCACGCTTCGGCATGAATGGGCCGGCTCGACTGGAGTGATACCACTGCCTCACAGAAAACCGGAGTGAAGCAGCCCCTGTGCTGTGTTTCGCCGGGTGAGTGAGGGTACCGCAGGCCCACTCGGGGGGGAAGGGGACAAAAGGTTGGCAGCGCACTTGTAAACTCCTGTCCTGCGTAAATATACCTAAGTTAAGGTATAGGAAAGAAGCTGTATTACCATAGATCTACAGAAATAGTCATAGAAATTATGGGTCTACACACTAGGTACTTATTACATAAATTTTGTCACACTTTTAAATGTGAAGTGACAGACCGACTAACAGACCCTAAGTAACATGGTTAAGTTTTATCAAAATCCTCTCAGTTGTTTGTGTGAAAGAGCAAAAATATTCTCCTAACCTTTCGCGTTTATAATAGTAACATTAATTTTCTGTGTTCATTCCAAAATATCATGTTTACTCAAGTTACACACAGTATCTACGATAGAATGCCATTTCTTCCAAATGCTTAAAAAAGCGTTCCCAAGCTTTTACGGAGGCGAGTGAAAGCACAAACAGTTCCCGGAAAGCTCAACTGGCCCTAAGTGTTCTATTGACGATCGAGTGTAATGGCTTATTTCCGAGAGGCCCGCCTTCGACTCCCGGGGCGACTTCGGCTCATTTTTTTTAACGTCAGACGCAAAAACGACGAGGTAATATTATGTTGACGTTTTTTTTTATATGTGATAGGTAGCAGACGAGCAGGCGGATCACCTGATGGTAAGCAATTGCCGCCGCCCATGAACACATGCAACAAGTGCGCTGCTAACCATTTATCCCTTTCCCCCCCGATGGGCCTCTCATCACTCTCACTCACTCGGCGAAACACAGCACAGGAGCTGCTTCACGCCGGTTTTCTGTCAGGCAGTGGTATCACTCCGGTCGAGCCGGCCCATTCATGCCGAAGCATGGCTCTCCCACAATTGCTTCTATCTGTCTTTCGGTATCATAACCCGTTTCGGATGTTGTTTTTTTTTTCGTTTGAATCAAAGTAGAAATAGCCAGTGAGTGTTTTTAGCTGGATCGCTGCGCCATCGTAGTTAGTTTTTAGGTACGCTTGTTGGCCACCGGTCCAAGATGGCCACCGCCACAAAATGATGGAAATGATGGATTCCGCATTTACTGTGAGCAAGTGACCATAAATGATTACTTACTTACTTACTTACATTTTGACTTAATAAGAAAAAAAAATGGAAAATACGACTGACTTTACAATGTGTAGAGAGTAAATAGATAGATAGATATTCTTTATCGCACAGAAATAGAATACATGAGTGAAACAACAGCTATAGACAGTACAATAAGGCGGTCTTATCGCTTGTAGCAATTTCTTCCAGACAACCTTTAGGTAGAGGAAAGAAAACAGCGTAAATAAAAGCGTCAATATCGCATTATGAGTGAAGGTACCGGAAACCCAATCCTGGGAGTAGGGGAACTTAAAGGTTAGCAGCGCACTTTTGATTTCACTGGAGATTCGGTGGATGATGGTTGTTCACCATCTCGTTCGCCATCACATAGAGAGACAAAATGATATGTCATTTGTCGAATTCTGATAAGTAGTTTAGAAGTTACGTAGAAACAGATGAACATACATACATAGCCTGTCAAAATCATAACCCTCCTTTTGCTTTGCTGTAGTCGGGTAACAAGAGAAATGTTTTTGACTAGAAACAGAAACTAGGCGAAGAACTGAAGCGAAGCAAACTAAAGTTGGTACAATGGCAGGTATCGAATAAGTCGGCACCTTGACGCTACAATAACATCACGCGGCTTTTGTCGCCGCGACAATCGCCACCTCAAAGGCTGAGCCATTCAACGGTTTCGTTGTTAGTATCTGTGTCAGATATTGTGGCGCCGTTAGTACGTGACTGGTAGGGTTTGAAAATGTTTGCCTGTGGAATAGGCTGAATTCTTCTTCTTAGTTTGTTCATAACATCTTATACATTGACCCGACTCTGGGGGTCTATTCCGCCAAACGATGTCGAATTATTCGTAACGATACGTCAGTTCATACAAAGACCCTACTCTAACACAGCTTAAAATACGAATAATTGAATTTGACAGCTTCACAAACGTCAAATCTCTATATCTCGAGACGATACTCTTAACGATACCATCAGAGACGTCGTCGGAATGTTCGTCGATTTGACGTTTGTGAAGCTGTCAAATTCAATTATTCGTATTTTAAGCTGTGTTAGAGTAGGGTTTTTGTATGAACTGACGTATCGTTACGAATAATTCGATATCGTTTGGCGGAGTAGACCCCCTGTATTCAACATCATTATCATTTTAGCCAATAGAGGTCCACTGCTGGACATAGGCCTCCCCCAAAGCTCTCCACACAGATCGGTCCTGTGCCACCCGCATCCAAGGGACTCCCACAACTTTCACCAGATCGATGGTCCACCTGGTGGGAGGCCTGCCACGGCTGTGGCCTCCACTCAAGGACCTTTCCACCCCAACGGCCGTCTGTTCTCCTCGCAATGTGCCCTGCCCATTGCCACTTGAGCCACGCAATTCTTTGGGCTATGTCCACTCTTTATTGGTACAGATATAAGCCCACAGAGGAAACACAAATATAATACTTAAATACATACATTATTACACCCAGACACTGAACAAACACAAGTGTTCATCACACGAATGTTTGTCCAGGTATCAAATGACCTTTGGCGTATGAGGCAGGGTCACTACCAAATTCACCATCCGGCCAGTCGTAATTTGAAATTCTCGACTGGTTTAATATAGACTGCCTCGGTGGCGCAGTTGGTAGGTCGCACTTTTGAGGTCCCGGGTTCAATCGGCCAAAAATTGTTGCTGAGTTTTTGTGTTCACAAATTCTCAAAGTCTGGAAGTTGGCGGGTTTGTTTGTACCTTTTAGATGATAGATATAAAACAAACTTTCTTTTATGAGACTGGTCTGTAACAGATCCTAACAGATACAGTTGAAGAAACTATACTTAAATTGTAGCCTATAATTGTCATCCTATAGTTGTTCAAAATATTTGTCTTTTAAGAGTTGTAGCTATTTTCTGATACACCCTGTTGAAGATCAAATAATGATACAGCTGAGATCAATGGTAATAGATCCTTAGAAAGTATTTAAAAATATTTATTTTATTTTTACTATACAAACAAATAACTTTATAACAAAGTACGTTCTTGCTTAAAATAAATAAATTTAACTAAATAAAACCATTGAATCATTTATTGCAGCATGTTGGTAGTACCAACATACAGCAACAAATGATTATGAAGAGTATTATAAATAAAACAAAATTGAATAACGCCTCTATTGAAATTTCTTTGCAATTATTTGCGCATATTTTTGTTTGTTTTCTTCGACCTAGAGCGACTCGTGCGCACATTTCGGGCCGTCCTCTGCGTCCTGTGTGATTCATGTTTGTCTAGGTTACGGGGTTCAGAATGAGTTCGTTGGCAAAGTCATATTGAGTACTTTTATTTACTATATTATTCTTTCGAGCTTTTATTTACTTTTGTAGATTGATAAATAACGTTTATTGGCGACAAAATCAGAAAAAGGAAAAATAATAAGGATAGTATCAGCCTGTAATACTGTCCCACTGCGGGGCAAAAGCCTCCAACATAGAAATCAAGTCATCGCTACTATGATGAGATTAGGCTTAATCACCACGCTCTGGCCTAATGCGGTGCGGTGATCACAAACCCGAACTTTGTTCGAAAAATTCGAGACATACTTTTGTCCGACCCTGGAATCGAACCGTGGCCGTATGAATGGAATATGGAGTTTAGACTCATTTGATTTGCCTTAAGGAGTACTTTAGTGCTATTAGACAAGCGAAGAAACGAATCGCTTAGTAGAAGCTGGTGGAACTTAGACAATAGCTTGGTTTAAAAATGCTATATTTGTCGCAAGACTTACGGAACCACTTGCCACATAGCGCAGTAAAAAAGACACTACTATAAAAGTTAAAATATGCATTATCAGTTTTATGAATAAATCATCAAAAATATCCAATGACGCAATTATTTGATAACCAAATTAAAAGTCAAGCCTGCCCCAACAGGCCGCAACTGTTCAAATGACGTCCAAATGTTATCAATTTGTCTTATTCTTTACGACTGACTCAAAATAAAAGCTGATTAAACAATTTTCTGCAATATTCATAATGTAAGTGGGTGATTCTGCTTAGACTTCAAAAAAGTAGGTTAATTTTACGTAGATTTTCTTTTTTGTATTTATACTTCACCTTTTGGGTGAGAAAACTTGTAACATGGCAGATGAACTGCAAGAAAGTCGAATGGTAATAGCCATGTCTGACAATCTGATAGGAAAACATTGTAACTTTAGAATAGGGACTTAGGGAGTCTTTTGTTTATGATTTGTAAACAATTCTAAAACGTTCCTTTACCTGTTAAAAATCATTAATGAAAGATAACAGATTTTAAGTTTGAAGTACCTTCTTAAATCTGCACACCTTTTGGTGTAGTGTTGGTGGGGACGCGATCTGCTCCAGTTTACCTTATATTTGTTTTTCTATTTTCTTCATTACACCACATTATGACTCCTTTCTGAAAAGCCAGCAACGCATCAGAGACCTCTCTGATCTCGTAGATGTTCATGGACGGCGGTGGTTGCCTACGATCAGGTGACCCGCTTGCTCGTTTGCCTCCCTGTAAAGTACAAACTATATACTATCCCACGGCAGAGCAGAGGCTCCTATCATAGAAATCAAGTTATCGCTACTATGCAATGATGGGATTAGGCGTATATCATAATGCGGATTGGTGATCACAAACCCGAACTGTGTTCGAAAAATAGGTAGGACTTTTTGTTCGACCCCGAGATCACGGACCGATAAGTACTTAAACCCCTAGACCACAAGGGCGTTTGCCTACCTATCTCATTAAAAAAGACTATCCATAACCTTGCAGAATAACCCAGCATTCTTCACTTAAAGGTCACTGCAAATTTGGCACATCGTAGTAAGAAACAGTAATTCAAAGTGCACACATCTCCAAGAATACGACTGCCATTTTTGCAATGGGTCTATCCGATCCTTGTATTTATTTTAGTTACTACTTTAACTACTTTTGGGACAGGTGACTACTTGTGTATTCTTTTTTTTTCTAAAAATGTTGTTTAGTAATCAATCAATGTTGATGATCAAGATATTTGTGCTGGGTCTAGGTGTTTGTGGTTCCTTCGTTGTTTCTGGTTTCCATAGTAAAGGGAAAACCTTAATTTCGGACCAGGACATATACATATGTATGTGATATTGCCCCTATTTATTTGTTTGAATGTTTCGAACATAGCTCGAGGTTTGTGATTTAACATCCGCATTAGGCAAGCGTGGTGATTAAGCCTAATCCAATCATAGTAGCGATGACTTGATTGATTTCTATGATGGAGGTCTTAGCTTGCAGTGGGACAGTTTAAATGCTGATACTTTACTTTACTTTATCAAATACTTTACCTTAAATCCATCAAAAGTATTTTTTTAACGATGTCTTCAGTGATGACCGGCGATATAATCTCTAGATACACAATTTTATACCTACTAAAAGCGTTTGAATAAGTGATACCAGCAGCGCTGTCAGAATAATTTTACAGGTATAGATATTTTGGGCTTCGAATATTATGCCTTCGAGGTCGAAAACAAAACGTAATATTTTTATTTTCGATCCTAATCCATAGTAATTGGTTTGAAATTGCGAAAATGTCAAATAGCGCTCTTTTGTGAATGGAGCCTTCATTTTTTAATTTAATGTTTATCATAATTTTCTTTTCATAAGTTTTTCTTCTTTTGTCCAATAAATACTGTAATTTGAAAATAAATAAATCGTATTTAATTAAGGTTTCCACAGAATGAGTACTAGTTTTTTAAGACTATTTTACAATGTAACACGGTGCTTTTGTAGTAATGCCCTAAAAGTACTTACCGCCTTCAAGTGCCCATAATGATCTGCGAAAGCATCCAAAAGTACTTTAAATAACATTGTAGAGCACTGAGCATTAAAACGAAGATAAAGATTTTGATTACAAGTTACTATAGATTAGTTACAGATTATTTTATTTTAAAGAAAAAGAGAATACTTACCTAATATTTAGTTGGGCACATAAAATAATTACATGAGGTTAGACATTGAAAAACACGACTATGTCACTTATTTAGGATTAGATATATTTTTAAAAAATCCAGCAATGAAAACATTTTGAGATGCTTAACAATATTCTTTACACGCACCAAGTAACAATAATTTTTGTGATTGTAGGAAGAAATTTTTCATCAGTGTGCCCCAAAACATTGTTAATACTTTCCTTTATGTTATCATAGCTGTTTTTTTTTTAATCTTTTTGTTCGTCTGCCCCCTATCTCATAAAAAAGGTATATCTCATAATCGTCTCAATTAATAAGTATAAATCTATTAGCGGAGCCTTATTATGTTTTCCAGTTCTTAATATATTTTATCTTCTGCAGGCTACCAGAATCCGGGGACAAGCCCCCGGCGCCCTCGTCTCCGACCCTGGCGGAGCAGCCCCTGGACCTGAGCGCCAAGTCCACCTCCAGCACCAGCGGGACTCCGCCCCCGGAAGCCAAGATCTTGGATAATAGGTGAGGATTAGAATCATTTTTATCTTTACTATTTATAAAGAAGTAATTCCTCAAGACAACGGCAAGCCTTAATAAGGTAAACAGAAAACACGAAATCCTGGCGCGATGCAATCGACACGCAGCGGCCATCTATTGGGTACAGTTTGGAACTACTACAGAAGAGAATCTGGTCCCGATCCCAAAACAAAACAAGTGCGGCAACTAGTCACTTATAAAGAGGTACATTCTACAAGGTATATCTAACCACGTCTTCTCCCAACCATTCTGTACAACATTTGTTCTACGATTTTTTGAAAATACATCGAAAAATGTTTCGACTTCCCATACAAAATTATTTGGTAGTGACCCTGTCTAAGTAGGTAGGTACGTTAAAGGTCGCGGGTTCGATCCCTACCCTGGACAAACATTCGTGTGATGAATACTTACCTGTGTTTGTTCAGTGTCTAGATGTAGTATGTATGTTTGTATTTTGTTGTAATATATCTGTAATACAAGTGCTTTAGCTACTTAGCACGAGTCAGCTCAATGTATGAGATGTTTGGAAGTTTCTCTCGCTCAAAAAAAAACACTATTATTTTTAAAGACAGACATGATGAATCTATAAGGGTTCCGTTTTTTGCCATTTGGCTATGGAACCCTAAAAATGCCATGTAACATAGGCTCTAAGAGTTCAAACAGATCTGCTCACTGAGCCCTAAAATGATGCCCAAACTGCATAAACAACAGCTGATTGGCAATCAAACGAACCGCATGTAAATGGATTAAGCGTTACCCCATTGCCCTTAATTCGATACTAATATCCATTGAGTCTCGTCAATTTAGTGCATCGATTGGTTCGGATGGTGGGATGTAGGGTTTTGGGGGTCAACCACCCTAATCAATGTAATCTATACCTACTATATATTACTACCTCTTTGTAGTCACATTCTATAGACATGGTCAAATAAACTGAAAAGATGAAACACTAGCGCGAAGCAATCGATGTTCAGCGCCATCTTTGATACAGAGTGGAACTTATATCTTGAAACGAAGTGGTGTCCCATCGAATTTGGTATTTTACTAATCTTTTCAGGCCAACATTTTCAGTTAAAAATATAACGTCTAGCTGGTTTTGTGAGCATTCAAAGTTTCATGGGCAAGTCCATTTCTAAAGTATAAAATTAAGAAATATATATATATCATTGAACTACCCGTACATTTTCCACCAACTTTTACATTAACGAAACATTTGATATAGCTACCAAACAAAATTTACTAGACGCGCACACAGAAGTCTAAGTTGTGACGTCACAATTCAATAGCCATTTGTACAGAGCGTTTTTGGGGTTGCCCAAAATGTGTGCTCTTAAAGTTGTGATATCTCAGGTAATTCAAATGAAAATCAAGTGATTCTTTCAACGATGTTTCTTAGATTGAGGCGTTTTTTGATTAAGCACATAAAAAAAATGTCAAATACCCAATTGACATCAAAATCTTTAAATTTACCGATTACTGGTATACAGTAGTAACTTCTGATCTAATCTGATCCTGATGTCAATTTCGGGGGTACTTACATGAGTTTGAAAATTTCCATGGCAAAGAAATATTTGTGGAAATGACTCTAATACTTAGATAATACTACCCGGACACTGAACAAACAATATTATGAAACTTGTAGTAGCGATATGAATTCAATAGCACGAGCAACGCTGAGCGAAGCATTTAACCTCGCTCGCGGAGGCGTCGGAAACTGCTATTAACGATTTTCCATGGGGTTATGTACCAGAGGCCATATATCGCCCATAATCCTAAAGCTTGCCTTCCGATGGGAGCGAAACTATTACCCCCTTAATAAAAAACTAGTCATGGAGAATAAACTTATGGTTAGAAATGATACTGTCAACCCGTTTGGCGCAATAGTATGAGCGCCGGTTGAGACGCAAGGGTCGCGGGATCGATTCCCGCACCAACACAAATGTTCGTTGATGAAACAGATATTTGTGTTGGGTCTGGGGGTTGTGGTTCCTTCGTTGTTTCTGGTTTCCATAGTACAAGGGAAAACCTTAGTTTGGGACCAGGACAATGTAAGTGATGTTGTCTCAATAAATTTATTTATTTTATAAAAGTTACAAATGAAAGTGACAGCATCAGTTTTAACCATAAGGCCCAGACAGCAAACACTAAAAAAGTCAATTGTTTCTGCCTTTTAAAAGGCTTTTGGGCCTTACGACGTTAAACCAACACTTTAGATCACGTTTTATGGTTTAATCATGTTTGAGAATATAATTATATAAAAAAGCCCGCTATAGCTGAAATATCGGTTATGAGTGCATTATAATAATAATTCCATATATAATGCAATATATAATATAAGGCCGTATTATTAAGCCGTATTGTAATATTACAGCATACCTAATTCATTAAACCATTTTTATACCATCGGATATCTAGAATAATACACATATTATTCTAGATAGGTATACGATGGTATAAAAACAAACAGTACAATATTTTTGAGCTACCTACTGCTTTTGCCTTAGCATGGCGGTATGTGGACTTGCAAATAAGGAAATAGTTCAAATCAAAAACATACACGATTGCAATTCGCTTCCCATGTCCTCCAGCCTTATAATTCGCAACGGGCGCGTTCGCTACAACCCGACTTCCTTGGAGTCAGGTGACGCAAACAATGGTGATGTGAACGCGCCCATAAACTCGTGAAAACGAAACTTTGATTGGCAGGTCGACGAACTTTTGACAGCCGACGCTATGCGGAATGATAACTTGAGATTTATTTGTAACTGTGGCCAGCCCTTAAGCTGGACATTAGCCTTAAATTAAAGCAATAGATGGCGCTAATGTGTCCGAAATGAACTGATAGTAGGACCAAATGAAACATTATAAAAAAAATAATGATATTTTGCCTATGGCTGTCAATTTTAACAATCAATCATAGACGCAGAACAACGCAGCAATACCTTACCTCACCTTATGAAAAGGTATACAGGGTGTATCTATCTATAAACACTTACATTCCATTACGTCTTCTATTAAATTTTGTATCATAACTGTTTAATAATGTCCTCTTAACCGATATTTCGACTATGACAGTCAATATGAATGATCAACCATCGACGCAGCAAATTTATAGTGCACAAGTGTGCGCGCAAACACAAGTGTGCGGTCTGTATTCCCCTACCTTACCTTATGAAAAGGTACACTTAGCCAACACAGTTAACCCTCACGTTATAAAATAATTCAACATGTGCAGTTAACTGTCTGTCTGTCTGTACGTACAGTATTTGCAAGCCGTCGATAAAGTTCCATGTGCTAATGTCAAGGAACGTATATCAGCATTCGTCTTGCAATATGCGCGTACGCATATCTCTGTTTGGCTTGAATCATTCGGCTGATGAAATTGTACTAAATATAGTTGTAGGGGGCAGGGCCCTTTAGATAAAGTAGACAGTATGAAAATCTTGAATTGTCATTTTTTGTTTTTTTTTTTCAAATAAAATCAAATTATACAAATCGTTTATTTACAAATAATATGGGTTACATTTGGTCTTGTAAAATTTGGTAGAATCTCCATATTTAATTATCATGTGATAAGAGGTGTAATATGAGCAGACAGATAACTCGATGATGAGCAATTAACGCCCATGGATACCAGTTAACTTCAACAGTGGAGTCACAATTGAGCTGGGAAAGGGGGCTTAAAAGTTAGCCCCTCTTTCCCCTGGAATGGGCCTGCAGTTACCTCTAATTGTGTCTGTCTTCTGTTTTTATCACAATGTAAACAGCCATTATTTTTTTAACTGTACAGCCACTGCTGGCTTCGAAGGCTGGCTGGAGTGAGCTGGATGAGAGTGGCCGAAAATCGGGAGCGGTGGCGTGCTTTGGGGGAGACCTATGTCCAGCAGTGGACGAGCGTAGGTTGCTGATGATGACCGCCACTGTGCTTAATGTTCAATTATTTTGCCCAAAAGATATTGCAATCGGTTCAGTTTTAGAGATGGGATCGGTATACGACGAAACTTGTAATTTCCATTCTTTTAGTGAGTATTAGGTAGGATTTTGTGTTACGGATAGCAGAAAACAGACCTACAAATAATAATAATAAATAAATAAATTATTTACACGGATGTTTATCCAGGATGGGGATAGAACCTATGACTTTTTGTATATGAACAGGATCCTTATCAAACGCGCCATTGGGCCATTCTATTTGCTATACTATAACCCCGCCTTTATCAAAGAGATATCTCTCCAGACAAGTTTTAGCAGCAAAATCCCTTCGGTTAAAAACGTAGATCAACAACCTCATCTAAAAATGTATTACGATAACAAAACATATTATATTTTGCAATGTAATGAACCTTAAAGAGGCCACACACAGAACTAACCAATATTATACACAATACCAATCGATAACTGAATAAATTCATTCTCCAGGACCCGATCTGGGTCGCATGACGCGCCGAAACAAATAAAAATGCAACCGATAGTCCCCGGTGCATCGACCTTGCATACACGCCCGGCCCCCACCCGACAATGAACCCAAACCCTATCAAAATAAAGAAGAGAATCCTGCGCAAATTGGCACGAAAAATAAGAAAGCTAGACCTAAGATGAAACTAAAGACGTTGGCGACAACCGTGCAATTTGCAGCTGTAGGAACTTAAGTAATAGGGTCCATTCTTCGGTGTGTTGGGGACGAAAATAAAAGGCACAGGGAAAAAGATAAAGAGGTATTCATAGTCCGTTATCGGTGAGACGTAGAGTAAATATTTCACATTTCGCTTATCTGGATTAATATGGAGTTTTGAAACGGAGTGTTGACCGGTCGAAGAGTGATTCACGGGTGGGTGTGCCGTCCCGTTCGTTATGGAGACAAATTAAAACGTCTTTTATTTGCTTGTTCCCTTTGGGTTAATCTGCACTGTATTAATATTATTTCTGGAAGAAAGACCGCATGAAAGACTCAAGTGAGCAAGTTCGTGACATAGCAGGTTTAGAGCTGCCCTACGCTAGTATAGCTATGTCGAATGGAAATTGGATAGTTATGTGGACAACACTTGGTAGACTACCTACACTCTTTTAACCCCCTCCACCTCTTTCTATTTTGAGCTGTTTAAGTCCAATTAAAGCCCTTACTCATATCACATAGTCCCACGGTCTCTATTGTAAAAGGTCTTTGCCCCACATAAAAATTAATAAACAAATTTTTATTTATATAAATACAGTACAGAGTAGGTGTTATGATATTAAAAGAGATCAAAATACTTAACCATATCGTGGAATGCCAATCATTATAGGTACCTTTGTAGATTGCGTGAAGAACGCTGGCAAGGTGGTGGATTATGTAAGTAAATAACCCACCACCTTGCCAGGGTTCTTGGATTATAGACCGAATCGTGGGAGACGCAATCGGTACTTACATACATAAAAGCTGCATAAGTACATATCAGAAAGCTGGGACTTGCTCTGTAACAAAATCATTGATCGTTTTTAATTGTTGCAGGCTTAAGCGCGTCGGGCTCGACGGCGCGGGCGCAGGCAACAGCGCCGCGCGGCGCACCTACACCGACGACGAACTGGCGTCCGCGCTGCGCGACATCCAGTCCGGGCGCCTGGGCACGCGCCGCGCCGCCGTCGTCTACGGCATCCCGCGCTCCACCCTCCGCAACAAGGTCAACAAGTTCGGCCTCGCCGCCGACCCCCACGACTCCGACCCCGACACCGACCCCGAAAGACCCGAATCCCCACCCTCCGTCATACTCAAAATACCAACCTTCCCACCACCCGACGAAAAATCCCCCTCCCCTGCCACACCCGTCACCACCCCAGTCACACCCATCACCCCCATCATCCCACCACCCCAAAACCCTCTCAACACCCCAACCCTCCCCGCCTTCTTCGCAGACCCCCCCGCCAACCAACACATCTTCACTTCCATCAACGACGTCATCGTCCGAAGCATCAGTCAGAAGTACCAGCAGCTCCCGGACCGACCGCACCAACCCTCCGACCTCCAGTACATGCGCGCGCCCGACCGCCACGTCTCCGTCATCAAGACCCCGCCGGAGAACCAGCGGAACTACCCCGTCCCCAGCAACTCCAAGGCGACGAGCAACAACAACGGCCAGCCCGCCACGGGCAAGGGCACGCGGCCCAAGCGCGGCAAGTACCGCAACTACGACCGGGACAGCCTCGTGGAGGCCGTGAAGGCGGTCCAGCGCGGCGAGATGTCGGTCCACCGAGCCGGCTCGTACTACGGCGTGCCGCACTCCACCCTCGAGTACAAAGTCAAGGAGCGGCATCTGATGCGGCCGCGGAAGCGCGAGCCCAAGCCCCCGCAGGACGTCAAGCCGCAGCCGCCGAAGCCTCCCCCACCCAAACCGCCGACGAAGCCTTTCTCGAACGGCCTGAACGGTCCCGAGACGTCATACCCGTCGGGGTATCCTTTCTGGCCGGGGGCCGGATTTCGCGCCCCCCTCGCCTGACTTATACGCGTCGCATATGATGCGTCGGCTGCGCGAGGAGGCGCCGCCGCCGGCGAACGGGTCCTTCCTGGAAGGCATCATTCGGTCGAGCCTGGAGCGGCCCGGAGCAGCCCTGATGCACCGGTTGACGGAGCCGCGGCCGCTGGCGCCGCAGGACGCGCCGAGCCTGCTGCGGCGGCTGACGGGCGAGCCCGCGGAGGAGCCGCCGGCGCGGCGCGCGCGCGTCGACAGCTCGGACCGGCTGCTGGCGGCGGAGATGCGCGAGGCGGTGCAGCGGCTGCGCGCCGACAAGATGCGGCCGCGCAACGGCACGCCGACGCCGCCCGCGGCGCCCGCCTCGCCGCCCGCGCCGCCCGCCCCGCCCGACCGCGCCTAGTGCCCTGCCCTCCCCGGCCGCTGGCCGATCCCGATACGCGCCGAGACGCTCCGATCTCCTCAGTCTTGTGATAATATTATGTAAAGTACATTCCGTTGGGAGAGAGTTTGCCACGTGGAGTCGTCGGGCGCGTCGCGCTGCCGCCGGGGCGGCTTCACGGACATCGTTGGGAACTATCCGTTGTGCCTAGGCTCCGCCGCGCCGGGCCGGCCGGCCCCGGCCGCGTTTTGCCCCGCGCGGCTCGACCCGGCGGGGCGGTGCGTCTATTAATTGACGACTTTTTAGTGTGCAATAGAACATTTAAGGATTCTTCGTACGAAACTCACGCATTATTTGTGTATACTGTTGTAGTGACAATAATAGTTGCAGGCTTTCCCCGTACCCCAAGGCCACGGGTAAAACCGCGGCTGCGCACTTGCATGTTTCCGTTTGGGTTTAGCTTCCCTCTGTCGGCCCAGACTCCTCACTCTACATATACGTGGACACCTTAAATCACCAAATAACACAATAGTTACCTAAAAGTCACAACCAGTTCAACACACAGCTTTACTATGCAAAATCACAACGTAGTCTTAGATACCGACGTTTGGATCCTTAGTGTCATCCGTTGAGGCAACAGTGTTCTTCTGGCAACGTGGATACGACATTATTTGACGAACGGCAAAAATATCAAATACTTACGACCTTTATGTACCTATCATTAATATAAAAGATAACAAACACTATTTACATTCACGAAAAAATATCATTATAATGAATTTAACAAAATAATATTATATTTTGGTTTCATTGAAATTTTTTATTCAAAAATTAAATTTTTCGTTCGAGTAGAATAACACTGCGCGTCCCACAGATGTCAGGTTGTACAAAAATTTCCGCGAAACTGAGAAGCCTCGATTTTTGACCTTGTTTTAAGTAAAAGACAACCAAAAGTTAAAGTTAAAAAATTAACTATTTAAATAATTTTAAGTAAAAAAAAAACAATGTAACAAATTAATTATAAAGCTAGCTATGAGTGTAAATGTTATCGATTTTTAAGTGAACTATTGCAGATTTTGTGCGGTGTTTTTATAATTAGATAGGTAATATATTGAATGAAATTATTAGCGCTATGGCGGGTAGTGCGGTTGTCGTACCGTCTTTTTCTATCGCGAGATTTCAGAAGAAGAGGGCAGTAGTGTTAGATGTTCGTCGGCAGAGCTCCGGCGCACGAGGACGTATGTGCAATTATTATTTTGTATAAAATAGTAATTTAAACTGTGTCTAAGCTAACACGTGGATTTCCATATTACTGAATGTGATATTTAGGTATTACGAGTGCGGTTGGTTTGACGACCGGGGACTCACCCCACTATATACATACACGTACATACTTTAAATACATCTAGCGAACTTATATATATTTTATGTACTATTATTGTATCTTAAGAAGATATATTCTTATTTTTCATGGTCCAAGTTTTAAATGTTTTATCGACTATACAAAAGTGTGGATAATCATTATTATATTCTTGTCGACTTTAAAAAATTAAAATTAGCCCAAAAATCCTCAAAAAAAAAATTGATATCTTCAAATTTGTGAAATTTTTTGGTGTTCAATCAAAAATATATTAATGAAGTACGAGATGAAAAAAAATGTATACGCTCTCCCAGAATAAATTTAGGTAAAAACTATTTGGATATAAATTATCATACGATACTTATTGTAAGTTATGTGTACATGTGCGCCTCATGAAAATTAAGAAGTCTTTGTATTGTGTATGTAATTAAAATATACATATATTATATACAAGTTAAAATTAATGTCATACTTTTCTTCGAAGACCACGAATGATGTGCAAAATATTAGTACTAGAGAGTCTCGAATCGACATTTCGACATATTCCAAGCGAGCTGATCTGGTCGAGCGCGAACAATCAATATAATTAATATACGTTGGTCTATATCTAAATCAAAATACATATCCGGATGCCGAGATGTCGAACGCATTCTCTGAGAGAAAAAAAAACAAACAAAAATTTTTATATTCAAAATTTTAAACTAGTCGATAGCATGTCTTCACCTTTGTTTCACTGTGCATAATTTTCGACGTCTTTTTAGCATTTAATCCTAAAGATTATCTATATATTAAACGTTATGTGCATTTATCTGAGTGATGTCAACTTTTCTACATTTAGCATTTGGACATAGATTTAAGCAAAAAGAGGAAAACGCGGCTTGATTTCGAAACCGTTTCTTTATTGGCATTGGACGTTTAAAATAAATGAGTGTGATTTTGTTTAATTTTTATAACAAAGCAAACAATATGGCCCCGGGTTCCCTTTTTTTGTTTCTGTCTATGGATATGAAAGAACCTTTTTATTCGTCGTCTTAAGACCCCCACCAGACCGCATTTCGAATTGCGTTTGAAAATTTGAAAATCGAACAACACTTTTTTAAATACGTACACTAATCTGTGTGTTATGCCTGACATTTGTTGATAGCTTAAAAAAGTTATTTTTGTGTAAGTTTGTACAGAAATAGGATGGGACAATTTGCAAAAAGAACTTAGATATTAATGAACATTCCGTTTAGAATGTTATTAGTTTTTTTATTATTATTATTATAATATAAAAAAATATTTTTTGCATCGGGAACAAATAATTATGTTGTTTAATCTTATTTTGTAACGTTAGTTAATTTTAAGTGGCTTTATTTTTTAAATAACCCAATATATGATTATAATATTATATTGAGATGTTATACGTCATTGTTTTTGTGCAAAGTGTTTGGGGAATATTCCCGGGTTAAAGAGAGTTGCGACTGATATGTAGTAGAATTGCCGAGTGTTCGCGCACTGGGCCGGTTTGTACAAAGGTATACGCCGCCTTAACACTTAAAATGTTATTGACAGTGGTCCCACAAGCTGAAAATAATCAACGATGCCTGAAAATACTTGTATGAAATTAGAAACGCTACTTAAACGCTGAGCCCAAAGCAATTTTCTGCGCGGTTGGTTATTTTAAAAACATTTCGATAGCAAGACGCTCCTTATCAAAGCCAGCGAATAAAAGACAAAATGATGTAAGCGACATTGTGAAATAAATTTCGTATTTAATAAATACTGCCTCTGTTGAAATACCTCATTAAAATAGTGAAAAAAAATGTAACAATGAACGGAAAAATAAAAATTAATTAGCTTTGACAGCGAGCGTCTTCCTACTGGCCATCCCCTGTCTGAAAGACCTCTGTGACGTCACTATTGTCTTTTGGACATCGGACGACAGACAGCGGGGATCATTGGTTTATTAGTGAATCATTTTTATTGTATATTGTTCAATCATTTTCCACATAGTTTAAGAATTTTAGTTGTATTGTAGTGTAATTTTGAATTAATAGGTAGCAGGTAGTAATTCTTTAATATTTTGTTAATTTTTTTTCGTAAATATAAATTCTGCGTAAGGGTTAGGTTAGTCTTGAACGGTCCTCGACTGGTCCAGGAACAAAAAGACAATGAAGGGAAGTTGCATTTTTTAATTAAAAAATCTAAACTTTAGGTTTCCGCGTGTTGTTTGTGAATGTGTCAGTAACTCTTGCTTCCGAAGCGGCTGCGGCGTGGTGGCCATTTGTTTTCAAATTTAAATTCAATTTTCGAACGACCGAATTCGAGTTTTGAATTTTCGGATCCACATCACGCACAGTTTTCGCCGGGCGGGATTTGTAAAAGACAATGCCAGATCTTATTTCTAAGCATATTGTGAACACAAGTTACTTGTTTGTGTGTCTGTACCTATCTCTAACGGTCGCCTTGCGGACACAGAGGCAAAGACGATTTTAAAATTGGAATATTGTGCTAAAAAAATGGTGTTAAGTTTTTAGCTCTCTGTGCTCGCAAAGCAAAACGCGTTTCTATAAATGTAAGTTCCACCTTTATTGTCACTAATTTTTTTCCTTTACAACTGTATGTATTTCTAGATGATTAATTTTAAACAATAATTATTGTACTATTACTACAATAATTGACTTATTATTATTGACATTTAGAATTATCGTGGAAGGGTATAGAATACGGAGACAGTAAAATAAGAGAGGGGCTCCAACGCCACTCTTGAATGTTCAACATTCGATTCTTTTATAAAAGTGTACAAGAAGAAGCATTTAATTTTAGACATATTATTAATGTTATCTTAATTGAAATGGATAGTGTAAATTCAACTTATTTTCACGATGTATTTATTGAAAAGTAACGCTTACAAAAACACATCACATTGCTGGGGAGCATTCCTTCTTTTTAACGGATGTTTTCTTCGCGTCGCCATTTTGAAAAAGTAATTCAAATTTTCGTTTGTGATTGGTAGATACAAAGTTCAGGTAATGGACCAATATTATGAGATAGACACTGTTATCGAATGGCTCATGTTTTTTTTTAATATATAATCCGCTGACGAAGCTATCAAGATCAAATTATAATATTGTTATTTAATTATTGAGTACAAGTTTTAATGGATTTTTTTTTCAATATACCTTACTCGCCTCTATATTTTTGTTATTTTGTTCCTTTAGTTTTTATTATTATTGTTTAATTGTCATAACAGATAAATGATTTTGCGTTAATATTAGCGACTCATTAATAACTATTTTATTATTAAATTATGAATATTAATTATATATTTTTCACTTCCTCAGTAAGAAAAGTGATGTTCATAGTTTTATTATTGTTTAATTGTCATAACAGATAAATGATTTTGCGTTAATATTAGCGACTCATTAATAACTATTTTATTATTAAATTATGAATATTAATTATATATTTTTCACTTCCTCAGTAAGAAAAGTGATGTTCATAGTTTATTATTGTTCTAAATCTACTTACAAGTGAAGCGAGGATAATTGGCTTAAATGTGATTGGCACAGCACTATTGTATTAAATCTAGTCAAATTTTTAGAATGTGAAAATGAAGAGCTAAGCTTGACGATTCGACTGACTTTTGATAAAAAAAGTTAAAATAACGTCCAAAAAAAGTCGCTAGGCGACATAAAAAGTTGATTTGAAATTGTGGAATTGTAGCATTGTTTGTAAAAACTGTTTCTTAAGTATACTTACTGTAAATTAGCATCATTTGAGGTGAAATTTTTTCATATGTAATGTCCTTTATCTGTAAGATCTAACTTACGTTATCTGAATGTCGCGGCTGGTTAGGCAAGGTGTAAGAATGAGCGAGGATATTTAAAACCTGTATACAATAAATTTCTTTCATTGTTGAACGCTTTGTTTCATTTACAATGAATTACCTTTTCGTATAATTAAGGCACGCCCCTATTAGTGATGTAACGCATTCCATTCGCGTAATTAAGAAGGTAGGGTAGGTCGCTCCTAATGCATTGATTTAGTTATTTACCGATATTTCTACCAAGTCTTACCTTATCATTCTTTGAGTTTCCGATATTATTACAACCGTGACGTTGCTTGCAATGCTTGCTGCAACAGCGGCGCATTTTACCATTGGCATTCGTACATCACTAGTAGTTGTGTCTCTTCAGCAACATTTTTTTTTCAATATACCTTACTCGCCTCTATATTTTTGTTATTTTGTTCCTTTAGTTTTTATTATTATTGTTTAATTGTCATAACAGATAAATGATTTTGCGTTAATATTAGCGACTCATTAATAACTATTTTATTATTAAATTATGAATATTAATTATATATTTTTCACTTCCTCAGTAAGAAAAGTGATGTTCATAGTTTTATTATTGTTCTAAATCTACTTACAAGTGAAGCGAGAAAATTGGCTTAAAGTGATTGGCACAGCACTATTGTATTAAATCTAGTCAAATTTTTAGAATGTGAAAAATTGAAGAGCTAAGCTTTGACGATTCGACTGACTTTTTGATAAAAAAAGTTAAAATAACGTCCAAAAAAAGTCGCTAGGCGACATAAAAAGTTGATTTGAAATTGTGGAATTGTAGCATTGTTTGTAAAAACTGTTTCTTACGTATACTTACTGTAAATTAGCATCATTTGAGGTGAAATTTTTTCATATGTAATGTCCTTTATCTGTAAGATCTAACTTACGTTATCTGAATGTCGCGGCTGGTTAGGCAAGGTGTAAGAATGAGCGAGGATATTTAAAACCTGTATACAATAAATTTCTTTCATTTGTTGAACGCTTTGTTTCATTTACAATGAATTACCTTTTCGTATACTTAAGGCACGCCCCTATTAGTGATGTAACGCATTCCATTCGCGTAATAAGAAGGTAGGTAGGTAGCTCCTAATGCATTGATTTAGTTATTTACGAGATTTCTACCAAGTCTTACCTTATCATTCTTTGAGTTTCCGATATTATTACACCGTGACGTTGCTTGCATGCTTGCTGCAACAGCGGCGCATTTGTACCATTGGCATTCGTACATCACTAGTAGTTCTGTAATGGAGGGTTATTCAGCAACATTTTTTTTTCAAAACTTCGATCATAATAAGTATTATAACTCTGTCGCTGATTTTTATTGATGAAGGCTTGCTCTTGGCTTTACATTGAACCCTAGAGTTCAAAAGAAGCCTGCGATGAAGCGGGCGTTCGTGGTACGGCCAACAAATTCGTGATCTCTTTACCATGTATAAAAATTACTAGAGTTCTGGAAGTAATATTTAACAAAGGCAACATTTATCAAAAGCCTGAAAAAGAGCGTACTCCTTATAAGGCCGGCAACGCATCAGCAACATCTCTCATAGTAGAAGATCCGAACTTACATCGACCTTCACCGGGCTGATAATCGAATAAAATATCCTTTATGACAAATTTTATATACTAGAAAATATATTAAAAATAGGTTTGCTAAAAAAATCCTGGACAGACTATTTTTAATTAATTTTTTAAAAATAATATTTAACTAAATTTTGCAACATTAAGATAATAAGAAAATTTTCATTCTTACTTAAAGTATAAAACGTATAGAATGTGCCGCCATTGGGTTGTCTATTATTTACCTGGACAGAGTACTCGGTTGTCAGGTATAAACAGGTATGTCGATGGCAGTTACCTTCACTTGAAATGATAATAAAAAAATTGGCGGCACATTCTATACGTTTTATACTTTAAGTAAGAATGAAAATTTTATTAAATATTAAATTTAGTTAAATATTATTTTTAAAAAATTAATTAAAAATAGTCTGTCCAGGATTTTTTTAGCAAACCTATTATTAATATATTTTCTAGTATATAAAATTTGTCATAAAGGATATTTCATTCGATTATCAGCCCGGTGAAGGTCGATGTAAGTTCGGATCTTAGACTATCATCTTGTAATGTTCATGGGCAGCGATGATCACTTACCGACTGCTCGTTTGCCGCCTCTAGTATAAAAAAAACAGTGCCTACTGTACCTACTTCATCATCATCATCAGCCTGTTGCAGTCCACTGCTGGACATAGGCCTCTCCAAATGCTCGCCACTTTGATCGATCTTCGGCTACTCGCATCCAGCTCCAGCCAGCCCTCTTGCGCAGATCATCACTCCATCTGGCCTGAGGTCGTCCTACACTACGTTTACCGAGACGCGGTCTCCACTCCAGAACTCGTTTACCCCAACGGTTGTCAGTTCTGCGGCAGATGTGGCCAGCCCACTGCCACTTCAGCTTGCTAATCCGATGAGCTATGTCGATAACTTTGGTTCTCTGCCGGATCACCTCGTTTCCGATTCGATCACGCAGAGAAACGCCGAGCAGCTCTTTCCATAGACCGCTGAGCGACTTTGAACTTGTGGACTAGCCGTGCTGTTAGTGTCCACGTTTCAGCCCCATATGTCATGACGGGTAGGACGCACTGATTATAGACTTTTGTCTTTAGGCACTGTGGAATAGACGATGAGAAGACTCGACCTACCTACTTACTTACTTAAACCTTACTTAGACCTACTTACTTAAACAGATATCACAACACACAGACACTGACCAAACATCACACGAATGTTTGTCTAGAAGGGATAGCCTACTCTCCGTTTCTGTCATTCACGCCGAAACACGTTACCAATCGTTGTACGCGCACATGACGTATGCGTGTACGCAGCCTGCGATGTAGGGGATTATTCCCAGTCGTAGTCGCCCCCCACCGTTATAGCTTCCTGACCAAACATCACACGAATGTTTGTCTAGAAGGGATAGCCTACTCTCCATTTCTGTCATTCACTCCGAAACACGTTACCAATCGTTGTACGCGCACATGACGTATGCGTGTACGCAGCCTGCGATATAGGGGGTTATTCCCAGTCGTAGTCGCCCCCACCGTCATCGCTTCCACTTGGAACCTGGAATTTGTTAAAAATAATGTCATTTTTACTAGTCCTTGGCCTGAAGTTGTCGCAGATCACTCTCAACGACGTCTTTCCAGCGATACCTAGGTCGGCCTACCGGGCGTCGGCTTATCGGTCGGCTCTGGTTGTAGCAAGTAGTGCAGGATCAACCGAAGTGGCGTTCTCTTGTTCGGAGACCAACTCGAGAGACTCGTTTCGGGTAGCTGAGCCAGTGGAGTAAGTAAGTAGGAGTAGGAGGCCGTAAGGAGTAAGTAATGTCATTATTAAAATAATGCAGCCGGCGTTCTGTCTACTTCTTTTGTGCTTGGACCATGCTCCAGAATTAAATAGGGCAAGTAATTTCAATGAAGCAAATGCCCTCTTCACCTGTTTTTAGATTTAGATAATCAACCAGACATAATTACAGGGTCATGAATTAAAAAAGTTCCTATTAACCTTACGATCAGCCAAATGGCGTACATCTTTACAACCGCTGAAAAGATATGCCAAAGAAACAGTAGCCTATTGCCAGCCGAGAAACCACAAATAACAGACTTCCTCAAATAATTCGGTTTTGACTGTTCAATTTATTTATCATTTTTGTGTCCCGCCCGCGGCTGAACCACTTGGTCGCAAGGCCGTGAATTTAAAAAATAAAATAAGAACAAAAATCCAAGATGGCGCGGCCGGTTAAACGCGGGCCCGCCAAAATAAAAGATGTCAGTAGGGCTGTCATTTTACCAACTTGCTTTTTAAACTAACCAGATTCTTAAAAGTTAAAAATTGGATACCTACCTACTGAAAGCTGCTGATATATATCCTCATTATTTTCAAACTTCTTTCAACAATATTGACTTGATCCTAATTTTCGCAATACAAGGTGGATTTCTTAATTCCTGAGATCTATTTTATCTCTCCACCAAAATCGGTACAGTGTTTTTGGCGTGAAAGCACAATTCACTTGGCGAAGGCGCTACTTTACGCTGTTTTCTGTGAGGCCATGGTATCTCGGTAGGTACTTAGGTTTGGCCGGCCCATTCATGCCGACGCGTGATCCCATCTATGGTGATTTATTTGTGCTCTAGGTTTTTGTGCTAATTTATTATTGTTCGTTGCTGGAGGGACGAAGATGTCACTGACCTGAAAGTATTAAACGTGTATGATTAATCGGGATTGGCTTTCTTTCTTTCAAAATCGCGAACTTTGACGTCGGAGGCCAAGAACCACCTTGGATCGCTGAGCCAGCTTAGTAAGAAGGTAAGTAAATATTGTTATTGTCTACTTATCTTCTTCATCTATTATTTTTATAAAGACGTTAATTCCCTGGACAACTTCAAGGCAACACGAAACACATAGGCGATGTAATCGATGCCCAGCGCCATCTATTGGCACGGCTTTAAACTAATTTCCCTGAAACGAAGTAAAGGCGGGCCCCTAGTTTGGAATACATCAGTTGTTTAATAAATATCGCTGTACCAGCCCTAACCAAGAACCAGTTCTTGGCGGTTCAATTTGGTGGTTATTTCTGCTGAGAACGAAAATACTATTTTTGTAACCAAATAAATTGAAACAGTTTGACTTGCGGCTTTGGGTGCACAAAAAGATACTCGAGAGCAGTAATTATGTTTCTACAATGTTCCCTTTATGTTTTTATCTTTGCGAATGGACAAAGAGTTAAATTAAGTTGATCTCTTGGTTTTCATGTTGGGAAATATTGCAACAAGCACGTTAAAATCGTCTTATTGTTGAGCTAACTGGTTTAAGGTAGATCAAGCTTTTTCCTGAGCAAATGTTTGTGATCACAAATCCGCATTAGGCAAATGTGTTGATTAAGCCTAATCCCATCATAGTAGCGATGACTTGATTTCTATGATGGAGGCCTTTGCCCTGCAGTGGGGGCTGATACTTTATATTTTACCTAACATTTAATAAGAATAATATCTCCAAGTTATCGTCAATTAAACTTACTTAATAACTTTATTTTATTATCAAGTTATTCCATCATTATAACCGAAGGGTGATATTTATTTTTATGACATCGAGAAATTATAGTCTGTACCTACTTATTATTGTAATTAATATCATGATGATATAATGTCTTAAACTATTTTAATGGGTATTTATATCTACATAAATAAACATTGGGCTGCAACATGACTTTGCCCTTGCATTCATGTCAATGAACGGCTGGTAACTTACCTAATTTACCATTAGAAGAGCCTTGGGACCATTCAAGTATTATGTAAGCAGATTTTTTGAGAAATTTAACCCCACTCCCCCCACCCCCCTCCTTGCGGCCTTGTAAGCAAAAATTGGCGATAAAATATACTTTCTCTTCCTGAATTTATCAAAAGTAAGCAGAGCAAAGACCCTTCTTCCCCCCCATCGATGCTTACGTCATAATTGAACGGTCCCCTTATGCTCGTTTGCCTAAAAAAATAGAACCCATGAATTTTCGAATACTTACTTACTTTATCAATGAGCTTCAATAAAGATTTCGACGAATTGAAAGAACACCTTACATTTATTTTTTAAACTTGACTAAAAAAACTGATACTAAAAGTTCAACCCCCTGACTAAATACAAAAATCAAGCCATCTTTTTCTAAATCAACTTTATGACCAAGACAGCATACTTCAGCAGCTCTCGAAATTCGAGCGTAGTGATTGGCCGTCAAAATCACGCGCAACCCTGACCCTGCGCGCGCGCAACACGAATGCACCCGAATATGGCCGACGCGCACCGAATGCAGCCAAAACCATGACCTTACTCTTTGACAATGCGTCTTTATTTGTGTGTATGTCGCATTCATCGTGAAATGCATGATGTAATGTGATACGAGAGTTTAATTATAATTGTTTCTGTCTTTGAGGTGAGTGTACTTATGGAGTCCTTCTACTGGGATATATAAGTAGCTAAGGAATATGAGAAGTGAAACCATTTCTTTCTTCTCCTAAGTCGGTGTCACTCTTGACAGATTGGTCGTGGTCATCACTTCAGGCATTGGTGGCAAGCTTTAAAACACGCCACCACTATTCTCTAATTTCTATCTAACCATTTACTTATCTGATAAAACAAACGGCTACAAACCGATTCTACTAACGTCTCATTTTCATGCTAGAAAAACTATGAAATAACTATCAAGCAAAAACAAAAATATAGGTAGGTACTTATTATGTACTTTTGATGTAAGTAACGTACATTTTATGAAATCATTCACTTGCATTTTACTTGCAAAATGTCCCACAGAACTTTAATCGGTCCCGAACAACACAAAGAACTCCCAAAGAAAAGTAAAACCAGAAAAGGATGCAGGGAAAAAAAAGTCGCAAAAATCACCGACCAACCCTGACCCTGCGTCCACGCAGCGCCGAAAAGAGCCGAACGGAGCCGAAACCGGACGAATTGCTGCCGAATCCACCCGAAAGAGTAACCCATGAGTAGGGTGACCATACGTAAATCATATTTTTATTGATTAAAATGCAACAGATCGATCGAAATCGCCCGACCGAAGTCAGTGGATAGTAAACAGTGGTACCTACTACAATGACTTTTTATGTATTATCGCAAAATTTTCACCATTCTCTTCTTGTGTAGATTATTTAGGGTTAGGGTTTTTTTCCACTAAGAAATACGCTTTCATAGTCATAAATGTCACGTCTAATTCTATGGCCGACTGACTTCGAAAAAATTTTGACGTATCTACCTACCTAAGAAAATCGCTTCAAAAATACGACGGAATACCTCGATAAAGTAAGTGGACAACAAATATTTGGCTATTAGTCCACTCCACTGGCGAATCTCGCTAGAAGGGCCAAAAGTAAAACACCCTTACACACTTAGCTACACTAACACACCCACACAGCCCTACACTACGCTTTCTGATTTTTTCTGGAAGCCAAATACCCATAGAGCGACAGTATTGTTGAAACACAAACTTTTTTTGACTAGACTAGGTAGATTTTAGCTACCCAATGATATCTCGCTTCCATACTTACAGCCGAATGCCGTCCTACACTACCCTTTCCGACTTTTGCTGGAGCCAATAGGTATCGAACCATAGGGTGACTATTCTTGAATCACAATCATTTTTTGCCTCCTAAAATCTACGCAATGATATCTCACGTCCATACAGCCGAATGCCGTCCTACACTACCCTTTCCGACTTTTGCTGGAGCCAATTAGGTATCGAACCATTAGGTGACTATTCTTGAATCACAATCATTTTTTGCCTCCTAAAATCTACGCAATGATATAGGTATCTAACATAGGGTGATATTCTTGAATCACAATAATTTTTTGCCTCCTAAAATCTAACCAATGATATCTAGCCGGAAAGGCACAAAAAAAACTAATGATATCTCTCGTCCCGCTCTACACACAAAAAATGGTCACGTTAACCATGACCTTACTCTGCGCAAGAGTGTGAGTGCATTTCGGGTGTGAGTTGCGACTGGCTGGCTCGGTTTTTTGTTCTCGTTTTCGGCCATAGAGTAGCGCGATTGGTCAGACGATAAAAAGTAAAAAACCTGTCTAATTCAGGTAAGTTTTTTTTGTTTGGCGTTTGTGGTGGAAGGATACATGGCCATGTTGTTACATAATATAAAGGAATAGAATAGGTGGTAGCTTTTTTGTATGGGAACGCCTTTCGATTTTGTTTGTTGCAGATAGAGTGATTAACTTTATGTTTTGAAATTGTTTTGGTTTAATTTTATTAATTAGTTAGTTCACCTGCAAACGATCTTTGCTTTTTAGTTAGGTACCTATGCATTACCCATTTTCTAGGTTTGTTATACATATTTGTTTGTTTTTCAGCTTTTGATTTTTTTCGCGATATTCGAAAAGCCGTAGATAGATTATGATTGTTATGTTGTTCAGACAGAATAGGTATTTGATAGAAAACGTGGTATTAAAGAGTTGTAAGTAAATGTTGCTCTGGTGTCCATGGGCGGCGGTAATCCGTCTGTTCGTCTGCCCCCCATGTCATAAAAAAGAAATACTGATAGTTACACCCTGTCTGTGTTTTATCCGCCTTTTTTTACGTATTTTTTCCATTCGTCTCTATCTACGTTTATTTATTTCTAACTAAAAATCTTAAACTTAAATCCGGTGGCATTTATCAGCCTACATACTGTCCCACTGCAGGGTTAAGGTCTCCATTATAGAAATAACATCGTTCTCTTACACGTTCCATATCATGCATCTACACATCACCCATTCCACACTCGGCCATTCATCCCTACTATGACGGGATTAGGCTTACATTATTACCATTTACTAGGTACAAATCAAC
Source organism: Cnaphalocrocis medinalis (assembly GCA_014851415.1). Lineage (NCBI taxonomy): Eukaryota > Metazoa > Arthropoda > Insecta > Lepidoptera > Crambidae > Cnaphalocrocis > Cnaphalocrocis medinalis. Next base: position 2,899,255 of record CM026298.1, read on the forward strand.
AAACCCCATCTGCACACCGCCAAATTACTCTTTGCCCCGCAATTCGGATACTTTTTGTCGGCGCAAGCGCAGCGCACACAGCCGCGCGCCAGTGTGCGTGCGTGTATTTTTCGCCAGCTTTGGGCAATGCACCCGCAGTGCCACTGACCTTGGCAGCTGCAGCTGCGGACGATTCGGAGTCGAAATTTGAATGAGGGTATTGGGGAAGGTCTGGGTTGGGAGGTTTCGGTTTTGATTTGATAAGTAAATAAGGATTGGGCTTTGGGCAAGGGAAACTTGCATTTGTGTATTGTATTAATAGAATATATTAGTTATTACATTTAAGATTAAGATTAGACTTAATTAACTACCTACATAAACTTAATCAATTCGATATTTTTGTGATTGATAGTCGACTAGGTAGTCGATTGCTGAATAATTGGGTATTTGACTAAATTTTTTTATGTGTTTAATCAAAAGACGCCTCAATTTAAGAAACATCGTTGAAAGAATCACTTGATTCTCATTTGAATTACCTGAGATATCACAACATTAAGAGCACATATTTTGGGCAAGCCCAAAAACGCTCTATACAAATGGCTATTGTATTGTGACGTCACAACGCAAACTCTTGTATGCGCGTCTAGTAAATTTTGTATGGTAGCTATATCAAATGTTTCGTTTAAGTAAATGGTTTTATAATAAAAGTTGGTGGAAAATGAACGGGTAGTTCAATGATATAATTATTATTTTTTAATTTTATACTTAAAAAATGGACTTGCCTATGAAACTTTGAATGCTCACAAAACCAGCTAGACGATACATTTTTAACTGAAAATGTTGGCCATTGGTTGTTATTTACCAATATTTTAATAGAGTATCAATATTTTTTACTAAATCGAGATTAGTCAAATACCCAATTGATAAATAGAGATGTTTTACGGGAAAAATAGATATATTATTATTCTTGGTGTTTGGTTGTTTACCTACTGGTAATTTGTTTCAAGCATTTTTTTTATTTTTTATTCGTAATATGGATGGAAACGTAGTAAACCAGACGCCTTGAATATTTTTTTTAATTTGGCATAGGTATTTGAAAAGACAACTTTTTCATACTTAGATCACCTATCTAATTAAATTTTTTGTTATTTTATGGTTGAAACATTTTCGATTTTGAAGCTTTTGCTTTAAACCTCTTAATGCGATGCTATTAGGTATAGGTAGGTAGGTACAATAAAAATCTTATTAAAAACCTACATCTTAGGTATAACACTTAACTTACACTTAACATACTTGTATATTGGTATTTTTTTAGGCTTGAACTAAGTATGTATATAGCTAAGAACATAAAAAAAATATTTTACAAAATTCAAGCATTTTTTTTGTTCCGAATTCTGCCTATACAAAAACCTTTTTTGATTTCAAAATATAATTATAATTAAGTATAATAGTAATAACAACTCGCAACTTTACGCCTCGAGCCATTCGATAACCGCAATGTCCGTTAAGAACAAACATCTGTCTGGTAAATGGTTCTTTTATTAACATTATCATTTCGCTACATCAATTTTGGTAACATATTCATAAAGTTTCTATAAAAACCTATGTACTTATCTGTATATATGTCACTGGAAAATAACAAGACTCGTAAGTTGATCAATTTTCTAGGTAGTTGATCAACTCTCGGAAAATAATAAACGGCAGTTGAAATGTACTATTTAACGCATTGAATTTTAGGTAATTGGTCAACTTACGGTACCTAGCCGTAATTTAATAATTAACTATATTGCTACAAGTAAAATCATCCACAAATGGGCCAATCGTTGCCCAGTGTACTATTTGACGGTACACTATTATCCGTCACTTAATACACTTTTCTCTGATTGGTCGACAGCATTAGCAGGTATAAAATCACGTGAGTCTATTAACCAATCAACGTACACCTTGCCTTTGTCGGATGATTTAACGGCAAGACGCCGTAAATTAATCAACTTACTAAATTAAATGCGTTAAATGGTACATTTCAACTGCCGTTTATTATTTTCCGAGAGTTGATCAACTACCTAGAAAATTGATCAACTTACGAGTCTTGTTATTTTCCGGTGACATATATAAAATGAAGTTGTGTTAGCTATACTTACAAGGTGTAAGTTTAGGTACATCCCTTTAACGACGTCTAAGTATTCAGCTTAGGTGGCAACTCACCCAAACAAAACTGACCCAAAAGTTTCAAGATTATTTTGCTGATCACTGTTCTAATGTAACCTAACCATAATTTTGTTATTACTGACTAAACCATACCTAACAAAAAATCATTGGTTAGGTTAGGTTAGAACAGTGACCTACAAAAAAACTTGAAATTTTTGGGTGTGTTTGATTTGGGTGAGTTGCCACCTAAGCCAGTATTCTACCAATCCTTCTGAACAACATTTTGTTCTTTGACATAAAAAAGTTAGATTTCGAAAAATCGTAGAACAAATGTTGTTCAAAACGGTTGGTCAAAAGGATGTAAATGTTCACAGATAGTAGATACGTATACAACCTGAAGGTATAAAAAAGATGAGCTGCTGTTCAGGCCCACTGCTGAACTAATTTGGCTAATTTTACTCTTAAAATACTTTAAAGGTGACAAAAAAATAGAAACGAAGTTCACTTAGTTAACTAGTTATCATTAAAACCAAGTCTAGGATTTAACCCCCCACCCCTCCCACCAAAATAGTCACCTGCCCCGATTAAGCTCGCGTGCGTCGGCGGCTTTGGTGGCAAACAGCTAATTGCACCCAACAATTTTTATTATTGCCATGTCCACGGGCAGTTCGTGTCATGTCCGAACAAACATTGTGGACACTGTCTGTTTTTGATGGATTTTTATTTGGGTAGGTCGGCAATTTATTTAAAACGTGATAAAATGCCCTTTACTTGGTATGATAATCAAGGTAAGTACTTATAAATATATAATAAATTCACACAACATATAGTCCGAGGCCAGAAAGTGTAGTTATGACCTTGAGTGCGCAGAAACCAATTTTGATAGAAAATCTTCTTTTTTACAAGTGCGCAAAATAACGGTTATCGCTATACTTTCGTGCCTCCAGCTATACCTATATTGACCTGACTCCATACTTAGTAGCTTAAGCACTTGTGTGAACAAAGGATCACACATGTGATATGGCAAACAAGCAGACGGATAACCTAGTGGTACTTGATTATCACCGCCCATAGACTCCCGCAACATTAGCGGCATCTGTACCTACCTATGTTTTAGTAAATGGTATTAACAATATCTTTTCACTATATCAATTTTGGTAACATAAGTACTCATACATTTTCTATCAACTCGGTATCTTTAAGTACTAAGTATTTTATTTGATAAGAAGCAGACGAGCTGACGGATCACCTGATGGTGAGCGAATGCCGCCGCCCATAGACACATGTAACACCAGCGGAATCACATTTGCGCCGCTAACCTGTTAACCTAATTTCCCCCGCGATTGGGCCTTCGGTGCCCTCACTCAGCGAAACAGTGCAGGTGCTTTCGGTCTACTGCGAGGCCAACGACTGGAAATAAACCCCTAATACCCAGTCCTCAAAAAACCTAAACCAAAACGGAGTCGGAGAGAGTATGAGAATATGTTCATCATCATCATCATCAGCAACCCACGCTCGTCCACTGCTGGACATAGGTCTCCCCCAATGCACGCCACCGCTCCCGATTTTCGGCCACTCTCATCCAGCCCACTCCAGCCAGCCTTCGCATGTCAATGCATGCGTTGCGTGAATTTATTTCTGTGAATTAGTGTGATTTTTTTTCTAGCGGTGACGGATGGGTTGTAGGAGATTAAAGCGGCCCATTCATGCCGAAGCGTGTCTCTCCCATGGTGAACCTACAAAAAGAAGTTCTCTAAAATTAACGTGCCTCTATAATACCATCGCATGCGCGCCCAACATTACTCCCTTAACATTTTCGACGAAAACTCCACTAATTCGTTAGCGGTAGGTTTTTTAGTACAAATATGCGGGAATTAACGGATATTAATGTGGGTTTAAGCAGAATAACCGAGTTACAAACAAGAGGTACGAGAAATACGACGAAAAAGATAAGCTGTTTAAGTATGGCTAGGTTTTTTGATCAGTTACCTTTTGGTTAAATTGACTAAAAGGTCGGTTTTTATAAGTAGTTAGGTACCTAACTTTTGGTAAAACTTTAGCAGAGTCATCTAGAAGCAATGGCAGCAACATCAATTTTTTTTTCATGGATTCTTATAAAAGTAATACCTAATGGATGTTGCTGCCTTTGCTTCTAGATGACTCTGTTTAGAAGCAATAGTCAAAGTGATAGCTTAATTGGTTGTATAAGTGGATCTTAAGTGTGACTAATATGTATTGAATAAACGTGTTATCTATCAATCTAAGTATTATAATTTAACAGTGTAGGTACAGACAGCCACACATCAGGTTACCACAAACTGTCAAAGAACTACGGCGGGATAAGACTTAACAATTACCCTTGATGAAAAAAATATGACAATATAGCTGATTAAAAGGACATTTATATCAACATATTTTTATAATATGATAAAGCGGGAGTATCTCATAAAATCAGTTCAAACCACGCTTTAATCTTACTGTTTGTTGGCGACTGGCTGTCAACCTGTGCAACCATGGTGCAACCTAATTTTTTTTCTATGCTTTTTCGAGGTGTCAAATGGTTGTCGTCTGACTATTATCAAATTGTTTTTATTTACCTATTTTCACGTAATTACTTTTTTGTGGTTTTTGTTCTCGTTTACAGGTGTAGTCTCTCATATTAATCGCCATTTACCACGTCATTCATTACCTACACTTAGAACATTTATTTTTTGTTAAAAAGAACTACTTTGTCAAGTTAAGTCGTAGAATTCGAACTATATTTTTTTGGTAAATCAAAATACTTTTTTGATGAAACGAAATACGTTTCGTTTCATCAAAAAAGTATTTTGATTTAATTTGATGAAACGAAACGTAGCGCGTTTGACGCTAGATAAAGACAGTGACAGCTAATCAAATAACGGTTTAAGTCATTTCTTAGGGACGTAGATAGGTATTTATTCTATTCTAACCTGTTTGGTTTGGCCTTTAATAAAAGTACTAATTGTGCTTGAATCTATTTATTTTAACACCAAGTAACTGTATATATAATAACACTGAGTAACAAAATAATTATCTCCAATCTAAGCCGCTAGTCTGCCTACTTTAGCAAAAATAAAAAAAAGCTTCTTACTACTTCTTAGGTTATGTTGTAAGTTGTAGTCTGTGGTTGAAAGAAGCCCATGAAAGAAGCAATACGAATGAAACTAGCGCCGCCAACCACAGACTATCCTAGACCTACTGTCAAAGGATGGTATTCTCGTTATTTACATTTTAAGGAATGGTATTCTTGTAAATATACAACATAACCTCTAAACAAAACATCGGTAATATAAGAAATTCCCGCTTTTACAAGAAAACAGTGATGCTGTTTTAGATTATTTACTTAATGAGCAATCCATTGATACCTAGGTCGTTAAGGGTAGCGGAGATTTTAGTTCAAGTCACCACTTCTATGAAAACCGCCGACGTTCTTTCCTCAATAAAATTGATATTCAATTTAATGTTCTTGACAGAAAGATGAGAGTCGATTGAAAAAAAAATACAGTTTTGTATACTTTGATGTGTGGCTGTACCAGGTTTTAAACAGTCCCATTACAGGGCAAATGCCTCCATCATAGAATTCTTAGGCTTAGGCTTAATCCCCACGCTTGCCTAATGCGGATTGGTCATGATCGCAAACCCGAACTGTGTTCGAAAAATTCTGAATACTTTTGGCTCGACCCGGGAATCGAACCCGCGACCCCGAGAGCACGATACTTAAACCATTAGACAAACAGAATCATGCAAAAGTGAAATTGATAATGTAAGTCTATCCATAGTTTTATAAGATTGTATTACCTACCACCTGAAATTCCTACCGCATATTTTTTTAACTTTTCTTTCTATATTTTCAAAGCCTAGTAGATAAGTATGTGTACTTATCTGTATAATAAATAAAATTCATAATGCACTTAAATAAATCATCAAAGGATTCAAGAGGGGCTCGTACCCACAACCTTCCTCATACCGGGTGGCTAACCCCGAACTTTAAATCGACGATTTTTTGTATAACTGCTTTTTTGTAACTTTGTAGTAATGATAGTAGGTACTCATCAATATTGTAGGTATACATCTACCAAATACACATAAAGAAATTCATACAGGTTTACTTTTATCATTGCAAAGAATTGCTATAGCAAAAATAAAACTACTGTCTCTTTGTTTGAATCTTAGTTTTCCCCAAATAGTGGTGGGTACCGTCACGCGACCTGCGCGTTAACGAGATGGTGGTTAAAGAGTGCAGGCACACCAGTCGAAACGACATAGTGTTGTCGAAAAGTTGTCGAGGTCCTCTATCGATGGTGTTATAAATAAATAATAAATAAATTGAGACAACATCACATACATTGTCCCGGCCCCAAACTAAGGTTTTCCCTTGTGCTATGGAAACCAGAAACAAAGAAGGTATTACAAACACCCAGACCCAACACAAATATCTGTTTCATCAACAAACATTTGTGTTGGTGCGGGAATCGAACCCGCGACCTTTACGTCTCAACCGGCGCTCAAACCATTGCGCTAAACGGGTCGTCAAATTGCGCTAAACGGGTGTTCTCTGTCTGTGGTATGTAACTTAACTTCATCATTTTACATCATCTTAGGAATCTGCGTGATCGTGTCAGAAATTATGAGATCCGCAAGAGATCTAAGGTTGCAGATATAGCCCAAAGAATTGCGTGGCTTAGGTAAGTGGCAATGGGCAGGGCACATTGCGAGGAGAACACGCAGCCATTGGGGTGGAAAGCTCCTGGAGTGGTGGCCGCAGCCGTGGCAGGCCCGCCACCAAGTGGACCGACGATCTAATGAAGGTCGCATCAGGAGTCCCTTGGATGCGGGTGGCACAGGATCGATCTGTGTGGAGAACCTTGGGAGGATAGGCCCCCCTAAAGTTGACAAAGTGGACATAGGTCCAGCGTGGACGTCTATTGGCTGAAATGATGATAATTTTACATCTTCTCTTCTACTTACGAGGAACTTTTATTGGCTGGCCCGGTGGCGCATTTGCTAGTGACCCTGTCTCATACGCCAGTCGCCAAAGGCCGTGGGTTCTATCCTCACCTTGGACAAATAGGTATTCGTAACATGAACCACAAGTGTTTGAAGTGTCTAATGTATTTATTACTTAAATATTATATTTGTGACTAGCGGCCGCCCGCGACTTCGTCCGCGTGGAAAAGTAATGTTATTTAGCCTATAGCCTTCCTCGATAAATGGACTATCCAACAAAAAAAGAATTATTCAAATCGCACCAGTAGTTTCGGAGATTAGCGCGTTCAAACAAACAAACAAACAAACAAACAAACAAACTCTTCAGCTTTATTATATTAGTATAGATTCCTCTGCTGTTGTCTGATATCTTATGAAACACAAGTGCCCAAGCTACTAGTACGGAGTCAGGTCAATGTATGTGATTATGAAAACTCATGTACCTAAGTATAAACTTTTGGCCCGAGGCGGGGATCGAATCCGGAACCCCAAACGCAGCCGTTTACACTTACACAGAGCGCAATACATTAACAAATGAAGTACCTAACTACATAATCATCCCTATCTATTTACTAATATTTTATAATAAGTATACCTAGGTACTATTAATGTTTTTATTGGACAAAGTAATAGGGAAGCACAAAACAACAATATCTATAATCTAAGGCTAAAATAAACTACCTATGTACCAAAAAAATTAAAACAGAGTTGGCCCCTGTGGCAATGTTCCCAAAATGCTGGCAGCATTACCTCGTTGGATAGCGATGGAAATTCGCTGGAAAGTAGCTGCCAGCCTAGGTACTTAATAATAATCCATACTCCATACTAATATTATAAATGCGAAAGTAGGTAACTCTGTCCGTCTGTCTGTCTGTCTGTCTGTCTGTTACTCTTTCACGCCAAAACTACTCAACGGATTTAAATGAAATTTGGTATACAGATAATCTAGACCCTGAGAAAGAAAATAGGCTACTTTTTATTGCGAAAATGGGGTTGTAAGGGGTTGAAAGGGGGGGTAAAGTTACTTTTCCACGCGAACGAAGTCGCGGACGGCCGCTAGTAATATATATTTTTTTCCACTATGTACACCAACTGAGCAAAAAAGCGCAAAGCGTAGTGATTACTTGCTCAGTGGCGTAAAGCTTTAAGAAATAATAAGTCATCATCGTAAAAAGTTTTCTTTTTTCCGAAACAAAAGGAAGTCCGCATTTTCAGAAACGTCTCGTTTTCTTGAGACATTATTTTTTTCGCGAGCTGCTCGGGGATAATGGCCGATTGTTTTTATTTGCAATGCGTAAGTGCTCAAAAAGATTGCGGTCTTAAGCCTCTTTTAATGGAGAGGGGATCACAATATGAATTATAAAATAAATTACAAAACTTCTAAAGATAAGTTTTTTCTCTAAAATGCGTACCCCATTAGGAAAAAACCCTATTTTTTTTAGCCTACAGCAGTGTACGCATTCCTAATCGAGCTAGTAGGTACCAAAAAAAAGTACCTACTTTGTGGTGGGTAGGTATGTATGTACGTATCATCTCCGCCAATGGACATTCCGTTCTTAGAGTCTATATTCTAGACTAGACTCTAGAAGGAATGCGTAGCGGCCTTCAAAAATATCAAATTACATTTCATGAATACTTACTTCAATTATCATTCCGTTGAAAATAATTCCCACACTTTTTTGCTCAATCTGGGAATTGAACCGGAAACCTCGAGAGGACAACAACAGAAAGAAAGTTAACTACCCAAAAGTTTGAACATGTGCTGCCATCTATTAGCACTTCTTATAATAACTAACTACTAAGTACACTACTAGCTAAATAGTTCCATAGGTGTCGCTAGTTAGACAGTTAAATATTGTTTAATGAATTTAGTGTTTTTAATGTACTGTAGCACTCAATTTGTTCGTAATAGAAATATTGAAATTTATTAATTAGTTAAATACTATGACTTGATGATTTTTTCTTTCCAATATTTTTAATTTTTGAACGCAGCCATATTTTATGCACAAAACGTCAAATTATTATTGCCAGTAATATAAAAACTACCCACAAAAATTGCAAAAATTAAATGGGATGAAAATAAAAGATGTTAAATTAACGTAAAGATGAATAAAATATTTGATGCAAACAAAACGTTGTTTATATAAATATTTTATTTTATAAAAAAAAGAGGTTGACTGATTACCAGGGAATCTGTGGTGAATAGTGGAAAAATACATCGACTGATGTAATTCAAAGGTTTAAAATTAGTATAAAAAGAGCGAACAAAAATATTATTAGTTTTTTTATTATTTTGTCCAGTAAAATGCCGTAGATAAATTAATATAAAAATCTTTGAATTTTATCGTTATTGACATCGTGTGTCGAGTGAGTTGGTATGTGCCAACTTGTTTTGACTTAATAGAATTTTAAAACCTGCGTTATTGTTAAAATTAGGTAGTGGTGTTACGGCCACGGAGTTAGGTGTTAAAATAATGTAGTTACCTATCCACACAGTAAAAGACGAATTTTAAACTCTCCATTGCATTGTTAATTCAATCATCAAAAGTCGCCCAAACCGTTCGTTCGTATACGGCTTATATAAATTTATCATCTATTTTTAGGGTAACCATATTTTGTAGTATGACAACCCTAAATTTAGTACCGTACGAAAACTACGCGACGTTGAACCGCTTTTACGTCCGCGCTAACAAAACTCGTTGAAAATGCATACATCAAAATGGTAGAATCCCTGCAAATGTTCTTATTTCTGTTCAAATCGAAGTACAGACGAAAATTCTCATGGTTCTCTCCATTCCTATGTTCAGTTCTCATAGTGTTATTGTTTTGTGATGGTGTACTTTCTAGGTGTAGTGACCATAACTGTTTAAATGGTGTGTGTAATAATGAAACCTGCGTGTGCTACGAGGGTTGGCAGGGTGCTGAATGTCAGTACTGCGGCGGGAAAGTCAAGTGAGTGTCCTCAGATGAGGAGTTTCCTCGCCAAGTGCTTGCTATTTGGTCAGTTCACTGACCTATTTGACAGGCGCGCCTAGGTACTAAATGTTGAAAACAAGTACGATTTTGCGAGAGAAAGCAAGCGTAGGATTATCCAATTATGTTATTTGGCTTCTTTTCTTCTTCCCAAGCTCGTGGCGAAGGTCGCGTTCGCGTGCGACGACGTTTGAAAATCGAAAGATGACATTACGACACTTGCCTCGTAATGTTGAATTTACCTAGATTTCACTGTTGTTCTTTCACAGAATTTGCAAAAATTCTGCTTCGAACCCTTCATATAGCATCCTTGTACAGTTTTTTCACAGATATAATCTTGTTTGAGTAATTTTTTTAGGTTACAATTAGATGACTGGGACACTTTGTAGGGCACTCCTAATTTGTGTGTAAATCAGTGAACTTGGCCTTAATAAACTGCTTCAGTTAACACAAATTGGTGGGACTTGTACTACAAGACTTAAGCAATTAGTTTTATCATGAAAAATTGTATGTTGTCTCCTAAAATACCTAAATGTATGACTTTGTATTGTTATTTTGGTTCCAAATAAACATTTCTTCTTGCTTTCTTTCTAAAGTAAAACTGCCTATTTTCTAGGTATGTGGGTAAAGTATAAAGAGCTTAAAAGCTGGGCAGTTTAACTTACATTAAGTTTAAGGTAATAAAAACCTCATAAAGACGTAAAGCTATGAAATTATTTATTTTGGCATTCATATAGGTAGCTTTGTTACATTTTTGTAACTAGGTAGGTTACTAAAATATATATGAGTATACACCTATCGTTTTTACTTTTTGACTTATTTTGAGCATGCAATGCGCATGGAATAGAAGTAAGTGCTTGGGGGTAAATCTCATGCACTGGAGATTGTAATTAAACTAAGCACTAATGATTGCAACCACTAAATTAAAAGCCATGTTGAGTGCATAGGATTTGCCCATTAGTACCTTATCTTACGGTAAGAGAACAGATTTCCGTTGGCCATTAGGTCAACGATAATGTATTAAATTGTATCCGAATTATCTCTCCGTGGAAGTCGGACATGAAAGAAAAGCCTTAATCTGACTCAAAATAAGATTAATCATCCCCATTATTATTGTCAAGAAAGACAATTATCTCAATACTAGTGGCCCGCCTTCACTTCGCTTCGGGACCGTAATTCATAAATGAAGCAAAAGATGGCGCTGTGTCCAATTACATCGCGCAAGCGTTTCGTGTTTTCGGTTTACCTATAAGCCTTGTCGTCGTCTATAGAAGTTATCTCTTTATAATTATTATAGATAAGAAAGGTGTAGGGTCTAAGACTAAACTACACATTGAACACAATAGTAAAGCTACCTATATAACATGATAATGTTCTGCATGAGACCAGTTGATAAATATTCATTTGCCTATTTAAATATAAATGATTCATGTTACTTATGGCTATAAAAATTAACATTTATCATTGAAACACAAAAGTCATTAAAAGTTTTCCTCACGACAGGCATTAGCAAATTCATTGCGATAAATCAATTTTCGATCCACCATTCCTGAATTTATTTTGTTGCTGATCCAATTAGAATAACTATCTTATATCTATTCCTCTTTCGAAAAGAAAATAAAGGAGATAGAGATGGGAAAATGGACTCATTGACAAAAAGATTTGCATTTGATTTCAAATTAAATTGGATCTTAAAATTAAGTGACTTAATGGTCGCTTTCCTCCATTTGCTATCGCTGTCCTCATAAATATGATCAAGAGTTAGTTTAGTCTATTTAGGTATATTAAGGGCTGATTTTTAATCTTAAATTAATAACCAACCAAAGTACCTACCTAATTGTCAATGTTAAAGCAAGAGAAATACAAATGACAACTACTTTTCAATTGGGAAGTATAAAACAACAACTGTTGAATAACTGTACCCTATACCCTGTTATCCATGCATTGAAAAAATCATTCATGTTATTTTATTTTTAAATAAATAAACACCCCATACAATCACACCAATCAACCTGGTCTCAAACTAGGGCAACTCCTGTACTATGAGTACCAGGTGACAGTATATCTGTATTAGTATGTCTACGCATAGAAACACTACCTTAATTTTGTAAAATTCCTTAGTTTAAATGTGATATTTTGTTTTTTTTCGGATTCTTTGTATAACGAGCATGTGGTATCTGTAAATTTCCATGAAACTGATAAATGGGTATTTCTCATTTTTGAATCCAAAAAAATGACATCAAGCACAAGTGGACGGACGGACGTCGGGCAGGAACATGCGCGTTACTGCTCCTGTCACCGACGTCTCGTATCTGTCCTGCCTATAGTGCCCTATAGTGTTTTCTCTAATCGCTCTGCGCGCCGCCGAAAGGGGGAAACAGTCGTAGCGGGGGGCGGTCTTGGATTTGAGCGCGGCCTCTTTCGCGAGCTCGTCCGCCCTCTCGTTCCCTGGGATGTCGGCGTGCGCCTTCACCCAAAAGAAATTAATTTCACCCCCCTTGCCTTCGAGTTCCGCCAGTGCCCGCATAATACTGCCGACCAAGGGGTGTAGGGAGGCGGGGTCCGCCAGGGGCCTCTAGCGACGACCTAGAGTCACTTCACTGACTATTGAGGCCTTGTGCCACCTCACAACCTACCCGCACGCCAGCCTGAGCGCCTCAGGAATCGAGTACAACTCGGCCTGGTAGACGCTGCAGTAGGAGGCGATTGAGATCTTGGTTTTCCCACCTCTCTCCCCCCCTCCCAGACTGTGACCGCCTCGCCCACTTTGCCTTCGATGTTGCCTGCCGTCCGTATACAGTACGGCAGCTCTTGGGGGGGCTCTGGGGGAGCTTGGCTATCATCACCGCCTCGTCGTGTATGAAATCGAAGGCTATTGGGCTGCCTTTGGGCAGGATGCTGAAGGAGGAAGGGGCTTACCCTTGCCTCCATCAGCCCCCGGGATATTCCTCTGACGGGGTTTACCCCTCTTGACCTCATACAGTTGGACCTGCTTATCGTCCCCTGAGGTCAAGAGGGAAAAATCCCCGCGACTTACAAGGCGACTCCTTAATTTGCGTTCTCTCCACTCTTTTTGCTGCATCCGATGTTCTCTTGCCGTCATATCAGCTACCAGCTTCACAAAATCAACGAAAACTAAATTTAAAAAAGAAACATAGTCACTGAAGATGCACATTTAATCAATATGTAATTTCTTGTCCTTTCCGTGGATCAAGGTCACTTCCATGGCACGATTTTATACACGGAACCAAGGAAGTGACCTCCACGGACGTGACTTTTATCCGTTTAAGCTCCGATAACATCACCTGAAAAACAGAATGAACATGCTTATTTAACCATGTCTTTTCACACCAAAACACATTGAAATCACAGAAAGTAAAAGCATAGATGTAATGTACATACCTTTGATCATCACCACAGTTGTGACTACTTATGCTCGACGAGTTTGAGAATGAAAATATTTTTTTATTTACTCACAGACGCTATGTCTCTGGCTGAAACTGACAACTGGGGGTAAAGATGGCGTCCTCTGGCTTGTGTGTGGCCACGTGCGTTCGGATAAACACTTGTTATTTTTCTTGTACGTCCAGCGTGACATTGATCCATGGACGTGAAAAAAAAAATTGATCACACATTTTATGAGAAAAAAAAAAGTATCTTCTATTAGCTGCATATACATATAATCTCGTATCTAGGGAGCAAATGCATATAAGTTAATAATAGCATAGGTTTTTATGTATTTATAGTAGCAAAAAAAAACGCAACATTTATTTTTCTCTCCATAAAACCTATGTGATCACATCCACGGAAGGGAACATTTTATTAATAAAAACAATTAAAAAAAAAATACTATTTCTATAGAATATCTAATTTTCTTTCTCTGAAATAACGCTTATTCATACATACTTTAATATCAAAAAGTATGACTGCTTAGTTAAGTTAGTATCAGTTAGAAAATTTCGAATCACAACATTTTTTTTGAAAAATGAGAAATACCCAAATGATAACTGAATGAGGTCCAGTCAGAGTTTATTTAAAAGTTTTTATGCAAATTTCCATAATAATTGTCATTGCTATCAGGCGTAACATCTGTTCCATTGTGCGATATATGATTCCATTTCATTGTTATACATTGTATCCTTTGTTTTTTACTCTAATATATTTTCACGTTCGCTGCTCGCTTGCAACGTTGTGTGGAATAAAATAATTTACCTTGTTTCCTACAATGTAAGCCATCAGGTTTCCCATAGGAATGAGCAAGATTTCTCGTAGTAAAATGGCGCATTTGGCAGTGGCCCTGCCTCGTACGCCAAAGGTTGTGGGTTCGATCCTGACCCTGGACAAACATTCATGTGATGAGCACCTGTGTTTGTTCAGTGTCTGGGTGTCATATGTATTTAAGTATTATCTTTGTAATTCTCTGTTGTCTGATATCTGTTGGACAAGTGTTTAAGCTACTTAGTACGGAGTCCAGTCAATATTTGGGATGTTGTGTAAATTAAATAAAGCATGTTTTAAGCTGTTTGTCCTGCTCTTATTATCATACATGTCAGATTCACTTCTCAAAACTTTTAAGTTTTTAAGTAATACCTACCTACCTATATTATTAATAAATTTAATGCTTCGTATTTGATTTTCCTTAAAACCCAAATTAAATTTAACCTTTTAAGGAAAATCAAAGAAGTAAATCAAAAGCCAGTTAGGCCAGTGACCTGCCTATTTCATGATAAAGTTCATTAACATATTTTCCTCTTTATTCCAGTTTATTCTTTTTTATTTAATAAGGTAGCTGTGCCGATGAGTAATTAATTACAGATTTGATAATATTTTTTGTTTGTACATCTGTCAAATTTCTTCAATGGATTGTTATCTTACTGTCAAACGTATTAAGTTGTTTATCAATTGAGGAATTATCTTGGACTCTGGGGTAAAAATCACAACAGTCCGCACACCTCAATACTAAACAAAGCCATTATATACCAACCGCTTATAGAGGCTCCGTGCGACCGCACAGCCACCCAATACATCTTCAACAAAGAATATAAAATAGAACTAAAAGAGCAAGAGAAGGACCAATCAAACATAAACGAAGTATGCGTATACACTGATGGGTCCAAAACAAACAGGGGTACGGGGGCAGGCGTACACTCCCTGGACCTTAACATCAACATTCATTTACCATTAGGGACTCACAGCTCAATATTCCAATGTAAAATGCTGCAAAAGCCGTGCACCGTCGCCGCCTAAAGAACTACTGCGTCAGATTTCTGTCTGACAGTGCGTCTGTGCTAATGGCGCTTAAAAACAATCACGCCAACTCCAAATTGATTATGGAATGCCACCAAGCCCTAGAAGAAATATGCAAAACCAACCAGATCACTATCCAGTGGATTAAGGGACACAGCGGATCACTTGGGAATGACGCTGCGGACATGCTCGCAAAGAGGGGTTCAGAGACGGAAGTGGAAGGCCCGAGACCACTTCACTTCTTCCTATACCCTTCTCGCAGCTTCGCGCCTGGATTCGCCAGAGATCCACTGAGCAACAAAACCTAAGATGGTCACAAAATACAGACTGTAGACAATCAAAACTAGCGTTGCCAACAATAAATCCACGACTCACAAAACGTCTGATAAACCTAACAAGAAATGAACTAAGAATAATGATAGGGACAATCACGGGCCACTGCCCCTTAAATAAACATCTTCACACAATAGGCTCAACAAACAGCCCTCTATGCAGAGGTTGCCTTAACGCTGAGGAATCCGTCACACATGTGATCCTGGAGTGCGATGCTGTGGCCACCCAACGCGAGCAAATCCTCGGAACGGTGAGGTCGCTCCGCGAAGCCTGTGAAGTTCCCAGGAAACTTCTGCGCTTCTGGGCGGAGCTGGGCTGGCTCCTGTAACCAGCCGACCCATCACGTACAATGGACCGAAAGAGAGTCTAAGTGCGGAAAATGGAGTCCACTTTACATTTACATTTACAATTGAAGAATTTTGACAGGTCGTAACCTGGTGGCTTATAACGAAGACGTCCCGTAACGAATGAGAATGTACCTGTCACATTCAAACAAAAGCGGGT